>QKWP01000912.1:72436-85844 GCA_003550325.1 Gigaspora rosea | reverse complement strand
AAACAAAAAACATAGAACGAAAAAATAAATGAAGCGAAACCTTGCAAGAACTTGCAAAAACTTGCGAAGACTTGCGAAAACTTGCGAAAACTTGTGACCATTTCTCCATTTCTCCAAAGAAGCGTTCTTGAAAATTTAGAAATTGCTGGGGTGTGTTCTTGAATGTGTTGGAAGATGTAGTTGGCATGCGCAAGGTTTCGAAAAGTGTTTGTTTTTCTTGTAAAGTGCCGAAATAAAAATAAAATAAAAAAATTAAAAAATAAATAAATAAAAAAAAAATAAAAAAAACAAACGAACACAAAAAATGAAATGAAAAGAAACAAAAAGGAACGAAAATAAAAAAGTGAAAAAAAACAAAATAGAAGATTTAATTATAAACAAAAGATCTAATCTGATCTTGTAGTACAGAATTTGAACATCATCGAACTATTTCGAACTATTTTGAAAAATTAGTCCAATGCGCGATCCAGGTTACAGATCTATTGATCCAGCTTGGTTTTCTAGTCCTAAAATATTTCGAAAGAGTTCGAATATTTATGTATGATATTTAACATAAATTTACGATTTTTTCGGTTCATAAAAAAATTGTAAAAAATTTAGCATAAACTTTCGCAAGTTTTTACAGTATATAAAAAAATCATAAACTTACATAAAAGATTTAGAGTAAAACTACGTAAGTTTTACAGTGCATAAGAAAATCATAAATTAATGTAAAATTTTTACATAAATTTATGATTTTCTTACATATCGTAAAACTTACATAGTATTACGCTAAATTTTATGTAAGTTTACGATTTTCTTACATACAGTAAAAACTTGCGAAAGTTTACGCTATTATAAATTTGCTGATGATACATAGATAGAGATAGCTACTAAGTAAAAAAATATTATGTAATAAATGGCATGCCCCTTAAAGGGAGCGCTATTTATCATCTGATTTTTTGCTACTAAGAGGCTACCCCCTTCCACTCTCCTCCCCATCTGATCATCAAATACCACGATTTGATTGGCTAAAATTATTAAAATTTTTTAAAAATTTTTAAATTTAACATTAAATAACTTTTGAACCAGTAATCTGTGTTAGATGATTTTACTACCAAAATGTACATCTCAATGAGACGATTCCAACGAGCCTAAAATCATCAAAATCCAATCACAGAATTCCAAGATTGTTATAGATTTGTTTGCTTTAATTATATTATTTTTGTATATATTAAAAATTATTTTTAAAGATCTTATAAACTTTAATATTAAATACCTCTTGAACTAGTGATCCATTTTGAATGATTTTACCACCAAAATGCTCATCTTAATGAAATGATTCTAATGAACCTAAAATCGCTAATTTCTGATCACAGGATCCAGAGATTGTTATAGATTTGTGTTATTTTAATATAATCTATTAAAAACAATACAAATCTATAACAATCTCTGGATCCTGTGATTAGAATTAACTATTTTAGGTTCATTAGAATCGTCTCATTGAGACGAGCATTTTGGTAGTAAAATTATCCAAAACGAATCACTGGTTCAAGAGTTATTTAATATTAAAGTTTATAAATCTATAACGATCTTGGGATCCTGTGATTGGATTTTGATAGTTTTAGCCTCGTTGGAATCGTCTCATTGAGAAAACATTTTGGTAGTAAAATCATCCAAAATGGATCACTGGTTCAAAAGTTATTTAATGCTAAATTTAAAAATTTTTAAAAATTTTAATAATTTTAGCCAATCAAAAGCTATCTGCTATTAGGACCTGATAATTTTCTGACCCTCCCTCCTACCCTAAAAATCAGATGATAAATAGCGCTCCCCTAAATAGGAGGGTCAAAAAAATATAATGCAATTTTTTTAGAAAAAATCGTCTAAAAACTGATCTAGTGGTCCAAATTTAATGATTTTGATACCATTGATTCGTCTCGGTGAGAGGACCCAAATGGTACCAATTTCATTTCATTTGGATCACTGGATCAAAATTATTGGCCAAATACTATTGGTTATTATGTTTTCTTATAAATAACTATAAAATTAATAGTTTTTTGTGAATAACTATTGATCCAGTGATCCAAATGAAATGATTTTAGTATTATTGGATTCGTCTTACTGAGATGAATTGAATGATACCTAAATTATCCAAATCGGATCACTGTATCACAATATATTCAAGTTTTTGTAAAATTTTATATATAAATATATGGATTTGAAATTTTTTTTTATATAGTAGGAGCGGGTCAAGCGCTACTATAAGGGGTACATAACGTTATTTATGGATGCCGCTCACTAATGCATTTAGCATTTTTAATTATTCAATTTTTTTCGCTTGCTGAAGAGCAAAAGCAAGAGCAAGAGCAAGAGAAAGAGCAAGACCAAGAGCAAAAGAAATAAATTCAAATATGCATAGCTACAGTATTAATACAATACAAAATCACTCAAATTGATAAATTCAATAAATTGTCAAATTCACATTAAATCATATTGAAGCATGTAAAAAAAAAAATAGAACTATATACACATGTACACACATGCATATATTATACGAACATAATTCAACGCATATATACATAATTTCCTCTAATTTATATTACTAATCATATCGAAGTATGAAAAAATTAATGAATAAGAGCAGTAACAAATATTACGTAATATCCTGGGAGGAGGAGGTCAAAAAAATTTCACATAAGACTAATTATACAATTTGATTGGCTAATTGGTCTTATATGGTGGAGAAGGATAGCTCTATGATAAAATGATATTACGTAATATATGTCATAGCCCTAACCAATTTGAAAGTATTTTAGTTTGATATTATAAAAACAAAATATTAAACTAACCTTGTTATGCATACGTCATGTATTTACTGCGAAAATGGTAGTCTCAGAACGGAGATGGGGTTATACTTTCTTATCGTAATCAGGCATGTTTAATTGTGTTTTGGATTCTAAAGCAGGCGATATAATGAATCACATTCACCACAATATATTTTTCAGTTAGCATTGTTGCAAACAGGTTTCAAAAGTTGGAATGTAAATCAGTTGTTGCAATACAGTTTTCCACCCAGTCAGAGCTTCTGCAGGGGCTTGTAAAAGCACAAGCGTATCACTGCTAGCTATATTTGCTAGCAAAACACGAACAAATCCCAAATTCAAAAAAAAACAATTGCTATTTGTAAAAAATTAAATCAAAAATGTAGGCCTAAAATTTTGCAAATATATTATCTATAACAATAAGAATATCTACCATTTGTTTAAACAAAGATTATTAATAAAGTTTTTGAAAAATTAATTTGGGATGTATTTGGGATTTGGGCGTGGACAAATCCCAAACTATAGTAATTTGGGATTTTGCCAACATGTATACTGCTAGCACAAATAAAATTATATTAACAAAGTAAAAAATAGATAATAAATGATTGGCTTAGTGAAATACTAAAGATCATAGAAGGCTTTAATTTTAAGATTATCAAATCATCTGGGCAGTAAAAAATCTGAAAAGAAAAAAGCAAAAAATACAAAAATTTCAAGATATGAAACAGAATTTATATTAAAACAAATACTTTTTGTTAGTAAAATTGCAAAATACATCTAAAAAGATATAAAGCAAAGTGAGCAAAATTGTTTGTTAGCACAGTGCTACAAGAGCAAAAGCAAGGAGTATGAGCATGAGCATAGTATAGTCTATAAAATGCAATCAATTTTGTGAAACTACAAATTATCTTCTTTAGTAATTTTTTTATTAAAATGGTACAGAATAATGTATGGGAAAATAAATTTGTCGCACCCGCGACATGTCGCACCCCCTGGTTCGGCCAATCAAATCGCACGATTTTATAGGCAAAAAAATTTTTTTTTAAAAAATAAAAATTTTACATTATAAAGTATAAAATTTATATAAAATAGCATATATAACGTAAAATTTTATTCTAAACAACTTTTTCTAAGTCATAAAGATAGATTGTCTTAGTAAAAAAAACGTTTTATAAGAAAAATCAAAAATTTCCAAAGTTAGCACATATAAAACTTTTTTTTTTACTAAAACAATCTACCTTTTTAATTTAGAAAAAGTTGTTTAGCATAAAATTTTACATATAATCCATAAACGTAATAATAGATTTATATTAGTAAAAAGAAAAGTTTTATATGTGTTAACGTTCAAAATTTTTGATTTTTCTTATAAAACGGTTTTTTTACTAAGATAATCTATCTTTATGACTTAGAAAAAGTTGTTCAGAATAAAATTTTACATTATATGCTTTGATATCGCTTATTTATTTTTACATTTTACTAGTAAAATTTTGAATTTTTAAAAAATAAAATTTTTTGCCTACAAAATCGTGCGATTTGATTGGCCGAATCGGGGTGCAACATGTCGCGGGTGCAACAAATTTCTATTCCCATAATGTATAAGCAAACATAAACATAAGCACAAAAGCAAAAAAAGGCAAATCTAGGGGTTACAACTTTAATCGAGCTTTTTTAATACTTTAACTAATTTTTAAACTAATTAAATATTGGTTTCTTGTATTTCACACAGACAAATAATATAATCAACTCTTGAAAAAATAAAATAAAACTTGTGAATACAACAAAAAAATAATAAATTTCAGTTATATGTAATTTTCTAAAATTAATAACATTATTAGCAAAATAAATATACGAAATCTTTCGAAAGAAATTGCATACTGAAATTTTTCGAAAGAATTGCGATCGATGCTAAATCTTTCAAAAGAACTACAATCTTCGAAAAATTTCAGTATGCATTTCTTTTGAAATATTTTAGAATATATTGCGAAATATTGTGAAATAATGCAAAATATATTGTGCAGTATTGTAAAATAGTCCAAAGAAAACAATGCAAACCTTTATCTAATTATGGGTCGCAGGAGGTAATATTTCATATTATTATGTAAATTAGCAGTTTTTCACAATATTTCACAATATTTGTATATTTTCAAAAATTTTTAAAAATTTTCATATTATCAAATTTTATATTTTTATTTAGAAATTTATAATTTGATGCACCCCTAAACTACCCCTAATCATGGGGTATAAATACGGTAATTGATTATTAATAATCAATGTTTTTTTTCTAGTTAAAAAATCTTTTTTTCTTTACTTAATTACTTCAAGTATTGCTTGTTGAATTTTTGTGATCATCGCTTTGGTATCATTGCTTCGGTATTACTACTTCATTGTCATTGCTTGGTGTCATTACTTTAGTGTCATCGTTGTAGAGCTGCATTTCGGTGATTTTTGTTGCTTGCTTTACTATTTGCCCTTGTCACTTGCTTATTTCTGCTTGCTTTGCTATTTGCTTAATATGCTGCTTATTTTGCCATTTGTTTTATATCGCTTCGCTACTTGCTTTATGTCATTTCACCACTTGCTTTATGTTGTAATTTTGCTGCTTATGCTATACTTTTAGTATCATCGCTCTGGACTGTTGTCTGATATAATTTTGTGCTTATGGTATTATCGTTTGAATGCATTAATGTTGGTCATTTTTCTATTTAATTGTGTGACCACAATGCGTCGACATGTATTCGTTAAATAGGGTTAGGGTGGGTTATTTTAGCTAGTGGTTATGGTATTTTAGATTTGTTAGTTAAGTTTGTTAAGCTAATTTGAACTTCCTTGAATTTCAGACTATATTATTTGTTGTTTTGTTATTCTGGCTTTGAATTTTTACTAACGTTTCTTTTTTTTTTCTAGAACTTTATTAAAGCATATGATGCTCTGGTTAGGGGGCATTCAGAAATAATGTTATACAAGAGGAAGGAGAGGGTTAGGTGAAAGATAATGTTTTTTCTTTTAAGTGGGGGTCAAAAAAATATAATACAATTTTTTTAGAAAAAATTGACTAAAAACTAATTCAATGGTCCAAATTTGATGATTCTGGTACTATTTGATTCATCTCAGTGAGAGGAGTCGAATGGTACCAATTTCATTTCATTTGGATCACTGGATCAAAAGTTATTGGCCAAATACTATTGGTCATATCTTTTCTTATAAAGTTACTATATAACCAATAGTTTTTTGCGAATATCTTTCAATCCAGTTATCCAAATAACATGATTTTGGTATCATTAGATTCGCTTTACCAAGACGAATCGAATGGTACCTAAATCATCCAAATTGGATCACTGTATTACAAGTTATTCAAGTTTTTGTAAAATTTTATATATCAAGATACAAAGTTTAAAAAATGTTTTTATATAGTAGAGGAGGGGTCAAGCACTACTATGAGGGGATACATACCGTTATTTATGGATACCACTTAGTGGCTGTATTTAGAAGTATGACTTGCTATTTAGTATTCAGATTTTCTTACGAACGTTTTTCTATTTCTGTCAAATGCATCTTTTTTTATCTTTGTTGTTGGTGTTGCCGTAATTGGAATGGTGGTTTAACTTCGTAATGGTGCATTCTCGTCATGAAATTTTGTTGAGTTGTTAGATTGGAGCTAAGGTTAGAGTAGAGTAGTTGTGGTTGTATCGAATATTTAGAAAAGTGGGCGAAGCGAAGGCGATAGCTGAAATGAAGCGACTATAGAATGAGCGAAGTGAGCCCTGTTTGTGTTGCTTCGCCATGCTCAGTAACACAAGCTGTACTAAGTATAACAAAATATGTATAAGAATATATATTTATACATAGCCAATAGCTTTGTTTTTGCTATTAGGTTTGGGTTAATATTAGAGTAGTTAGGTGTATTAGGTAGTTTTTTAGTAATCGCGATTAGGTAGTTGATGTAATTTGTAATATAATATAATTGTTTTATCATGCTGTGCAAGTGTAATAAATTAATCGCTATTAATCACTATAAAATATAATTCTTGTATAAGTAAAATTTTTAATAAATTAAAAAAAATCATACTATTGATCACATTGATCATGCGATCTGGAGTGCGCCATTGATCGTGTGATCTGAAATAATCCAAGAATGCACCATTTTTTAAAACCCTTTTATTTATTATTACTATATACAAAAAACTAGCTCTATACACTTATTTTCGCTTACTCCATAGTTGGCTATTATCTTTGCTTCTTTGTTTTTTATCGTCTTCGCTTTGGCTATTTTTTTTGGTTTGGTTATACTTTCGTTTCGCTCTCTTTTTCTAAATATTTCCTAAACATAGTAAAGAAGTAAAAAAAAGTAAAAAACTATTTCTCAAAAGTATTGGTGTTTTTGCAAATTGTTGGAGAAATTTTGTAAAGTGCTGGAAAAGTTGCAAAGTTTCAAAAAAGTCAGAATAAATAAAATAAAATAAAAATTAAAAAAATAAGTATAAAGAAAACAAACAAAAAACAAAAAATATAAGCAAACTAATAAAAAAAATAAACAAAGCCCAAATTTTCATTTCTCTGAAATAAGAGTTCACATTCTTGCAAATTCAGAAATTGCGAAAGCCGTGTTAATGTTCTTGCAAAATGCCAAAAAAGTTGCAAAGTGCCAAAAAGTTAGGGTTGGTTTTCTTGCAAAGTGCTAGAAAGTAAAAGTTCTGTTCTTGAAAGTATCAAAATAAAATAAATTAATAAAAAATAAAACAAAAAAACAAAAACATGAAACATGAAACGAAAAAATAAATGAAGTGAAATTTTGCAAGAACTTGTAAAAACTTGCAAAAACTTGTGAAATCTTGTGAAAACTTGTGCCTATTTCACTAAAGCAGCATTCCTGAAAATTTAGAAATTGCTGGGAAAATCAGTTGTGTGTTTTTGCAAAGGTTCAAAAGTCTGAGTAAGCATGTGCCAAGTGCTAAAAGTTGTTGGTTTTCTTGCAAAGGGCTAGTGTTCTTGTAAAATACGAAAAAATTAAAAATAAATAAATAAATAAAAAAAGAAAAACAGAACAAAAGCAAAAAAAGCGAAAACAACAAAAAAAAATTGAAAATAAAAAAAACAAACTGAAATAAAAAAACAATATGAATAAAAGATCTAAATTATAAACAAAAGATCTAATCTAATCTTGTAATACAGATTTGCAGATTAATTTCGATATATTTGAAATATTTCGAAAATATAGTCCAATGTGTCCTTGGTATGACCAAGGTTACATAAGTGTTACATATCTACAGATCCAGCCAGTTCGCTTAAAAAATATTTCGAATTTACTTTTAAAAACATTTTCGAAATATTTTAAAACCTGAAATATTTCGAAATATATTGTGAAATGTTTCAAAATATATTGTATAAGCGAAATCTTTCAAAAGATTTTGCAGGTTTACAAGATTTTTTGAAAAATTGTACTACTATAAATTTGCTGATGATGTATATAAAAAATTACAAAAATTGGTTAAATAAATTTTTTGTAAATTATATGCATATATTCATTATCTGTTATTAAATAAATTGTGTATTTGTATAAATGCTAGAATTTGATTAATAGTTGAATTGTTAAAATTAAATTTATCAAATAAACCAAAACAAAATTTTTAATAAATTTGTTGAATTCTTCGAAATTTGCTGCTTTGAAAAAATTTCGGTCATCTTCTATAACTTGTAGTACAATTTTGAAAGTATTGTTAACTCTTTACCAGTATTTGTTTTGGTTAATTCATTTAATTCATTTATTAATTTTTTAACTTTTTTTTGTAATGCAGTATTGGCTTTAATGATTTTGGTACCATTCGATTCATCTTAGTGAGAGAAGTCGAATGGTACCAATTCATTTCATTTGGATTATTGGATCAAAAGTTATTGGCCAAATACTATTGGTTATTATGTTTTCTTATAAAATTACTATAAAATTAATAGTTTTTTGTAATAACTATTGATCTAGTGATCCAAATAAAATGATTTTAAAATATTATTGGATTCGTCTCACTGAGACGAATCGAATGGTATCTAAATCATCCAAATCAGATTACTGTATTACAATATATTCAAGTTTTTGTAAAATTTTATATATAAACATACGGATTTTGAAATTTTTTTTTATATACAAGTCAGATACAACCTACCTAAACGCATATCTAAGTAAAATTTCTCTAAATGCGTGGCTTTTTTTCGGCCCAACTTAATATAACACTTATAGATTTTTACTTTTCTAAATGCATAACCTCTCTAAATGCATATTTTTGAAAATTTTTACTATGGTCCCGATACTATGCATTTAGAGAGATCTACTGTAGTAGGAGGGGTCAAGCGCTACTATGAGGGGTACATAACATTATTTATAGATGCCCCCATATTACAAGTATTACAAGTTATACAATAAATATATACTAGATTTTTAGTTTAAATTTTGATCATGTTCTATAAAGTTTAATAGATATTGTATACAAATTTTAAATCTCTAATTATATTTGACCTTGTATAGAGTAATTATCTAGAAGATTTTTTGTTTAATACTGTATAAGAATAAAAAATAAAAAATGCTATTGTAGAGTATTTGATTTTTGGCCAATAGGATTGATTAATTGTATTATATAATTTGGCATGCTTTTTGCTTTTTGGAATACTTATAGGCATATGCATACTTTTCAGGGCATATCTATGCTTCTATGTCTCCAACTCTACTTTGTTAGTTTTATATGAGATAAATAGAATACGTGTTATTTCACTGACAATCATTTCACTGATAGTTCACTTAACCAACATCACGCCAAGTAACAATTTACTAAAAATACATATCTGCAACTAATAAAACCCTAACCCTAACTCTATGTGATGTTAGCTAAGTAAACTTTTGGTGAAATGATTGTTAGTGAAGTGATCACCTTCCAGATAAATAAGCAATAAATACTAAAAAACAACTATACTAAGCCATAAAAAAAGCACTATTACTAGTTGTTAAAGTGCTTGAATATATTCAGATCATATACAATCAGTTTGCTATTTGAATGATTAGTTATATAATAGGTAAGGGCGAATTCAGAAGTAATTTTTCAAGAAAACAGCTTTTTTAACACTTTTAGCTAATAATAAAACATGTACTGTAAAATTCGGACATGGGTACCCCCTGTGCAGTGTTCTCCTTGTTATACATGTTGACAAAATTTCAAATTACTATAGTTGGAATTTGTCCGCGCCCAAATCCCAAATACATCCCAAATTAATTTTTCAAACACTTTATTAAAAATCTTTGTTTAAACAAATAGTAGATATTCTTATTGTTGTAGATAATATATTTGCAAAATTTTAAAACTACTTTTTTGATTTAATCTTTTACAAATAGCAATTGTTTTTTTTAAATTTGGGATTTGTCTGTGTTTTGCCAGCAAGTATACCCCTTATTAGTTTGAGAGGCCTGATAGTGACTTATACCTGGGTATTAAATATACTCCTAATAGTATGATCGTCATATACAAATTCGAAGTTATGAAAAACTAGGTTTTCGATTTGAATTGCAATTAGTCATATATTTAATATAACAAACTTTAGTTTAATTTTTAATATTATAAAAATCTGACTGTGCAATATTCAGATATTATATTATTAATACGATACATATTTTTTCATATCAAATCTTAGCAAAATGTACATGATTCATTTAATATAAGCAAACTTTTATATAGCAATGAATTAGCTTTATTTGAAAAAAAATTATAGAATCTGATCATTATTCCTAATCATTATCAACCCTAATTCCTTCATATTCATCATTATTATTGTCGAAATTTAACACTTCTTCTTTATTCGTATCAGCTGAATTCTCATCCAAAATTTCGTAATTAAACACCAAATCATCTTCGGACCCATTCATTTTTACTGAAATACCACAGTATTTAAGGCATTTCTAATTACATAAGGGTCAATTTCATTCCATGTTTCCCCACTCATTGAGTCTAAGTAGAATATGATAGCTTTCAAATGAGTCCAGCAGGCATAAGTAAGAGAATTATTAATCATCCATTGATTGTAACGAAAGCGCACCTATGATTTAAAAATTCGTTAGTACAGTATTTTTCAAAATAAAAAAATAAATAAAAAAAACACTTTACTGTACCTTTTCTTTAAAGAGTTTATTAATCGCAACATCAAAAGGTTGCAGGTTACTCATTAGTTTAGCTGGAATAACCACAAGATAAGTGTTGTTTTCTTGGAATTGATGCTTAATGGAATCTACCAGATGACCTCTAAATGAATCTAAAATAAGAAGAGATTGTGGATTTTCTAATTCACTACGCTCAGTCCACATATTATTAATCCAATAGTACATCTTATTTTCATTGACCATCTTTTTTCATTTATATGAATAATAACATTTTCAGGAAAGATTTCACGAGAAATATTTTTAAACTTAAAAATACACACTGCAGGAAGCTTTTTTCCATCTGCAAGTCATCCCAGAATTATAGTAAAAGATGTTTTTTCGTGACTGATTGTTTGAATACTAACAGTTTTGGCCTCATGTTTTCAAGAGTTACAGAGTAAGGCATGTCAAATAATAAGGACATTTCGTCCATATTTCCAATATGTTGGATATCATAGTTGTATTGACAACATTTAAACAAAACAAGACTCAGAAATTGACTTTGTTGCTCGATAAGATCTTCAAGAAGATGCTGCAAAATTGTTGCGCACTGATGATTTGATAGATTATTACAAAACAAAAATCCATTCAGCCAACTACTAGAAAACCTAAAATTATTAATATTAGGATTATACATGAGGACGAAAGCATTTCGGGTTCTTTCTAAAACCCGAAATTAAAATTTGAAGACGAAATTGTTTTTGACCTATTTTACTTGAAAGACGAAATTATTTGATACTTTTTTTGAATAGATAAAATTATAAGGAACATATCTATATAAATTTTATTTGCTCTTCCTTATAAAAAATTTTAATTTTTTCTAATGAAGACGAAATAGGCCTTTTTCAAAAATCAATTTCAGTGGCATCACTAATTAGGATATGAATCCTTTATTTCTTTGGTTTTAACTAATGCTTTGACCCTTGTAACAACCATGTTTTGGGTAATAGTTATTTGTTTTTTACGAAGCATTTCAATCTATTTAACTAGCCTTTCTTCTAAAAGTGGATACATAGCTGGTCAACTATGATTAAGTGTCAAAAAATAGGATGTGGTGTTTAAAAGTTTTGCTTTTTGCTTGCTTCGCCAGTCACGAACTTGCTTGTATTTGATATCAAACTTTTTTGCGGTTGCTGCTACATTTTGAACACATTTAAAATAATAAACGCCCATGAGTTTTTCACGAATACTTCAGCTATAACAAGTTTTAATACAAATATTGCAAGCCTTTTTTGTAATACTTTTACTTTGTAGAGATATTTTTTTAATGCGTTAATAGGAACTCGTGTACTTATATAGAGAAATTATAGGAAGAAATTTGTACAATATATTTTGTCTAAAAGTTCGATATTTTTTTTTTAAAAAAAAGTCCCAACTCAATTACTGAGCTGTTAGAGTAAACTCTAGAGCCAATGTCCTACTCAAGGTAATTGGGCACACTTCTGTATATAAAAAAAAAGAAAGTTTAAATTATATAACACTTCAGGATTTTCATATTTGCGACAATGAATTCAAAAAAAAAAAAAATCCAAGACAACGAATTTAAAAAAGAAAAAAAAATTTTAATTCCAATTACTGAGTCATTAGGATAAACCCTAGAGCTGATGTCCTGTTCAAGGTAATTGGGTTATCTTTAAATATAATGGTTTAAGGGACAATTGAAAGAATAAAACGTTTGTTGAAAGAATGATTTAAAAAAAATAATACAGGTGACCCCCGATAATATCAACCTACGTTAATATCAACCTAAGCCACAAATCAAATTTTTACAAATTTTTATATATTAAAATTCCCTCATATATATCAACTTTAATATGAATTTTCGTTAATATCAATATCAACATAATTTTGAACAGGTTCAAATAAATTGATATTAACGAGGGTCATCTGTATGTACATTTTGGACTTTAATGCATTAAGTGAAACATTTTTTTAAAAAAAAGTGATTTATATGTGAATTTCTAACTTTAGAGGTAGCTTATATCATCAATCATATGGATACCGTTATAGAAAGCTAATTTACCTGATTATTACCGGTAGGTTTTTTGGACATATAAATTATTTTAATATCAATAGATATTCAATTAACAATAAACCCGACTTATGTACCCCTATTAATATGGTATACCCTCTGTATAGAAGTATCCTAAGTACAGTCAGACCTCCATAAATGCAATCTCCATAAATACAATACCTCCCTAAATGCACATTTTTTCTATTCCGTAAATGTTATTAGTGCTAAATACACGTTCTATATTCTGTAAATGCACGTTCTCTTGAATAACATTTTATATCACACTAACCTCCCTAAATGCACGTGGCCAATCAAATTTTAGTATTTAAGATAGGTTATACAGTTTTGGTAGAAGTTACACAAACTTGATGATCTAATTTTTAAAAGCTGCAATTTAATTGGCTCTCTCTAAATGCAAACCTC
>QKWP01000912.1:45534-57032 GCA_003550325.1 Gigaspora rosea | reverse complement strand
AAAAAAAAAAAAACTATATCGTAACGATTTTAAGAAAACGACAGTACCGTTAGTGTCGAGTTTTTGAAAAGTGCATCAGCTAATCCTCTTTCCAATCCAAAATTATTAGGAGCATCCATAAATAACATTATACAAGAGAGGGTTGGATGAACAATAACGTTTTTCTCAATAAGTAGAGGGAGGCCAAAAAAATATAACGTAATTTTTTTAGAAAAAATTGTCTAAAAATTGAACTAGTGGTCCAAATTTAATGATTTTGGTACTATTCAATTCGACTTGGTGAGAAGAGTCAAATGGTACCAATTTTATTTCATTTGGATCACTGGATCAAAAGTTATTGGCCAAATACTATTGGTTATTATGTTTTCTTATAAAATTACTATAAAATCAATAGTTTTTTGTCAATAACTATTGATCCAGTAATCCAAATAAAATGATTTTGGTATCATTGGATTCATCTAACTGAGACGAATTGAATAGTATCTAAATTATCCAAATCGGATCACAGTGTCACAATATATTCAAGTTTTGTAAAATTTTATATATAAATATACGGATTTTGAAAAATTTTTTTATATAGTAGGGGGGTCAAGCGCTACTATGAGGTAGTGTTTCTAGGTTCAGTTCAGTTCAGTAAAAGTTCAGGTTCAGGTTCAATGAACCTGAACCTGAACCTGAACCTGAACATATTTTTGAACATGAACCTGAACATGAATATGAACTTTTTGAACATGAACCTGAACATGAACATGAACTTTATGAACATGAACATGAACCTGAACTTAAAATAAGTTCAGTTCAGGTTCAGTTTAATGTTCCTGAACATGTTCAAGGTTCATAATATGTATCAGATTGATCTTCCGTTATATATGACCAATCAAAATTACAAATCTTTGTTTACACGAATCAGCCCTATGATGCACGAATATCTTCGTCCTGTGCAACCTTATGTGATACTTCTTAAATCTGTGCAGTTATGTGATTTCGATATAATTTACAATAGATAAGTTTTTTTTTCGTTAAACTAGTTTTTTTTTTATTACCGGTTTGAATTTAATTTAATTTATTTTTTTGTTGTGTATATGTAGAGTTGTCTTCAGCATCTAGTGTTCTTCCCTTTATATTGTCATCGTTTGTTGGTGTCGTTGATTTCTGGTGCCGTCCTTTGTTGATGTCGCTGATTTTTGGTGTCGTCGCGTCATTTCTGCTGGTGTTTTGTGCGTAGCTACTAATACTATCATTTTGTCTTTTTGTTCGTAGTTCATAGGTATTTTCTCTTCTCTTTGTTGATTTATAGGTGCCATGGTTACGTTGGCTAGTGGTCGCGATTTCAGTGACAATGTTGCCGTGGCAGCACTCATATATCTGTATATAGTATATAATATTTATTATATAAAATGAGTAAGTATCTTAAACGCTCTTATTTTTTTCTTATTTGACTATTAGTAATCACAGATTCAGGTTTTTACTGTATTTTCAAGAAATAACGCCCACCGGTGCGTTATTTTGGCGTTATTTAGAGTATATGCATGAACTAGAAAAATAACATGCGCTTTTGAAACATATTTTTTTACTAATTAGTTATCAGAAACCGTTAAATCTCACTTATCATTATATAAAACGAGAATAGCACTCTTATTTCCTACCTGGCAAATCGTCGGCCATTATATATCCAGAAATTGCCTCTTATTCTTGCTGTTGAGGATACTTATTAAGTGTACAGTAGCCAAATCCGAAGCAAAAAAATTTAAAGTTACAAACGGTATGAATAATCAAAATTGTATAGTATAGAATAAGCATATTTTACACCCTATTTGGACGGTATTACAGAAATATGTGTTGTATAAACTCATATCTAAGTAATGTACGTATAGATATAAGCAAAAAAAATTACGAAAGTATGTATAGTAAGCAACACTTATAAAATTTATCTTTTATAAGTAATCCCCTTTTAATAGTTAAGGTTAGGGTAAGCGATAATATTGTCCTTTTTCATGTTAGGGTTGGTATAGGATAAATAAAATTTTTTAAATAATTTTTTTTATGAAAATATACGTGCTATCTTAATTTCTACTATACATACTTTATCAGTTATACACTACATATTTGCTATATACTCCTATTTGGATATCTATATAAATTTTTATTACTATACTGTCTGCTGTAATTTCTCTATACTATACAATTCTGGTTATCCGTACTATACTGATCTGTTATAATCTCAAAAAATTCTGGTTTGCAAAAATATTTTGATCTTACTGTACATATGTACTAGTGTGGTAAGTGATCAAAACTTACATTAGCAACCTTAGTAATTTTACTATAATAATATTAATTGGTTTATTAATAAAAAAGCACAAAATTCTAAATGACTTATATTGACAATGTACTGCTTTTTTTAATTTTTTTTAACTTAAAACTTTTTGCAGAAGTCATTTCTAAAAAGTTACACTTGATTTTTGCAAAAATTTTATTATAGTTTCATTTAAGGTTTAACCTTTTTTTACTTTAATAAAATTTCAATGGTTTATAAGACAAACATTCAAACTTATATATTAATAAAAAATTCTAAACCATGACTTTATTCTCCAACGTTGTTTAAGTTACTTATGAAAATTTCAAGGTAATTCCTTGGGTTTTCAATAAGTTGAATCATTTTAAAATTAATTAATATATCATAACGATAATAATAACGATAATTAAATTAATTATTTGTATAACATGAAAAATTTGTATTTTAAAAATGTATTCGCACTTTAATAAACGACAACTGCATTAATCACAAAAGGTAATTTACTTTTAGAAATTCCGGCTTGAAATATTATATTTTCTAATAGTGGGATTTAAATTATTTAAGTGGTAATCCGCAGTTAAAGGGTCAAAATTTCATAGTAAAAATCGGCAGAGTTTCACTAATTGCCTTATATAGAAGTGGAATGCCATACATTTCCGATCATAATAAAAAACCCTATAGTAAACAAATAATAAATACTCATATAGTGTCATATACTAACGCGATTTAAATGATTTAACTATCATTAGAATCAGAAAAGTAGGTTCTGCAAAGTTTAATTAGAAATAATAAAAGGTTTGCTTAGTAAAAAAAATACTTTTATATGTAGAAAAGCCCCATTCGCACACTATAGAAATTTACTATTAAATGTCCGCCGTAATTTATTATAAAATGATCATCATTTTTTACCCTTTATCTGCGATTTACCACTTAAACTAGGACGGATGAATGGGATTATTAGATTAGCATGACAGGCAATTTCCAAACTTTCTTTGCTTATTTTAACAGGACATAAAAAATATGAATGATAGTGATTTGGTTTAATCCTACTAAATCACAATTTTTGTGTCCCTGATTTTAGATACCAAAATATTTTGGAAATGAAAAATAATTTTGTCTGAAACTTTGTTTTTGCCAGGCACTTGATTTAAATTAAAGTTCAATTCAGTTATAGGAATACTAGATTGAACCTGAACATGTTCATGAACTTTGAACTGAACCTGAACTGAACCTGAACCAACTCTAAAAGTTCAATACTGAACTGAACTTGAACTGAACATGAACTTGACTTAAAAGTTCAATATTGAACCTGAACTGAACATGAACTTGACTTAAAAGTTCAATATTGAACCTGAACTAAACACGAACTTAACTTAAAAGTTCAATATTGAACATGACTGAACTGAACCTGAACCTGAACTTGACCAAAGTTCAGTTCAGTTCAGGTTCATAGGAACACTACTATGAGGGGGTACATAACATTATTTATGGTTATGTTCAAGATTCAAAATCTTCAAGAACGACGGTCCAGAATAACAAAAGCTTGAAATTACTAACAAAAACAGAACAACAGAACTATAGCAGAACCCCGAACATATCTGATATATGTTTTTTTTTTTTTAGTAAATTGATTCAAATTTGATCTAAGGTCCAAATTTAAATTTTAGCAAATTGAAGTTAATTTTAAAAAGGGTCATAATTGAATATTTTGTCAAATTATTAAGATTTTACACATGTTATATTTTATTTTTAGCAATTTATCCACATTTTGCAAGAATTATTATAACAAGTTAAGTTGTACTATGATGATCAATCCAGATATAACAAGTTATTAATGCTTATACGGAGCAAAATTATAATCAATTATAATTGAAAATAAGTAAAAGTAATTGTAGCATGTAATTAGTCTTTAGTATCAATAGCAACTTGCATATATATTATGATCATTGATCGAGATTATATATCAATAAACAAATAATTATATAATGCAATTGTGTGGGGTTATCAATAAGCAAATTAGTTAGTAATTCATATAATAAATGTAGTGATTATTATGTAGTTAGTATCTTTTCTAAAATTTTCAAAAAATATAAAATTAAATATACTAGCTAATGTATTTTAATATACTGAATAAGTTTTTTAGAACACAAGGTTAGAATCAATTTGTAAAATTTTGAAAATCATAATATTTTTACAAATTTTTTTATTTGAATTCTATGGATTCATAGAATTAAATAAAAAAATTTTTATCAAATTTGGTCAAAAACTCATAGAGATATTTTTGATAAAAGTTTCTGTAAACAATTTCAATACAGTTTCTTTGTAATATGTTTTTTTGCTTTTTCAAAATAACCCACTGTTCGGCAATGATTTACAAAAAATTTTACTATGCTAACTAAAAAAAAAATTATAACAAAACTTGTAGCGTATATTATTGACTAATAGAATCTNTCTTAAATCTGTGCAGTTATGTGATTTCGATATAATTTACAATAGATAAGTTTTTTTTTCGTTAAACTAGTTTTTTTTTTATTACCGGTTTGAATTTAATTTAATTTATTTTTTTGTTGTGTATATGTAGAGTTGTCTTCAGCATCTAGTGTTCTTCCCTTTATATTGTCATCGTTTGTTGGTGTCGTTGATTTCTGGTGCCGTCCTTTGTTGATGTCGCTGATTTTTGGTGTCGTCGCGTCATTTCTGCTGGTGTTTTGTGCGTAGCTACTAATACTATCATTTTGTCTTTTTGTTCGTAGTTCATAGGTATTTTCTCTTCTCTTTGTTGATTTATAGGTGCCATGGTTACGTTGGCTAGTGGTCGCGATTTCAGTGACAATGTTGCCGTGGCAGCACTCATATATCTGTATATAGTATATAATATTTATTATATAAAATGAGTAAGTATCTTAAACGCTCTTATTTTTTTCTTATTTGACTATTAGTAATCACAGATTCAGGTTTTTACTGTATTTTCAAGAAATAACGCCCACCGGTGCGTTATTTTGGCGTTATTTAGAGTATATGCATGAACTAGAAAAATAACATGCGCTTTTGAAACATATTTTTTTACTAATTAGTTATCAGAAACCGTTAAATCTCACTTATCATTATATAAAACGAGAATAGCACTCTTATTTCCTACCTGGCAAATCGTCGGCCATTATATATCCAGAAATTGCCTCTTATTCTTGCTGTTGAGGATACTTATTAAGTGTACAGTAGCCAAATCCGAAGCAAAAAAATTTAAAGTTACAAACGGTATGAATAATCAAAATTGTATAGTATAGAATAAGCATATTTTACACCCTATTTGGACGGTATTACAGAAATATGTGTTGTATAAACTCATATCTAAGTAATGTACGTATAGATATAAGCAAAAAAAATTACGAAAGTATGTATAGTAAGCAACACTTATAAAATTTATCTTTTATAAGTAATCCCCTTTTAATAGTTAAGGTTAGGGTAAGCGATAATATTGTCCTTTTTCATGTTAGGGTTGGTATAGGATAAATAAAATTTTTTAAATAATTTTTTTTATGAAAATATACGTGCTATCTTAATTTCTACTATACATACTTTATCAGTTATACACTACATATTTGCTATATACTCCTATTTGGATATCTATATAAATTTTTATTACTATACTGTCTGCTGTAATTTCTCTATACTATACAATTCTGGTTATCCGTACTATACTGATCTGTTATAATCTCAAAAAATTCTGGTTTGCAAAAATATTTTGATCTTACTGTACATATGTACTAGTGTGGTAAGTGATCAAAACTTACATTAGCAACCTTAGTAATTTTACTATAATAATATTAATTGGTTTATTAATAAAAAAGCACAAAATTCTAAATGACTTATATTGACAATGTACTGCTTTTTTTAATTTTTTTTAACTTAAAACTTTTTGCAGAAGTCATTTCTAAAAAGTTACACTTGATTTTTGCAAAAATTTTATTATAGTTTCATTTAAGGTTTAACCTTTTTTTACTTTAATAAAATTTCAATGGTTTATAAGACAAACATTCAAACTTATATATTAATAAAAAATTCTAAACCATGACTTTATTCTCCAACGTTGTTTAAGTTACTTATGAAAATTTCAAGGTAATTCCTTGGGTTTTCAATAAGTTGAATCATTTTAAAATTAATTAATATATCATAACGATAATAATAACGATAATTAAATTAATTATTTGTATAACATGAAAAATTTGTATTTTAAAAATGTATTCGCACTTTAATAAACGACAACTGCATTAATCACAAAAGGTAATTTACTTTTAGAAATTCCGGCTTGAAATATTATATTTTCTAATAGTGGGATTTAAATTATTTAAGTGGTAATCCGCAGTTAAAGGGTCAAAATTTCATAGTAAAAATCGGCAGAGTTTCACTAATTGCCTTATATAGAAGTGGAATGCCATACATTTCCGATCATAATAAAAAACCCTATAGTAAACAAATAATAAATACTCATATAGTGTCATATACTAACGCGATTTAAATGATTTAACTATCATTAGAATCAGAAAAGTAGGTTCTGCAAAGTTTAATTAGAAATAATAAAAGGTTTGCTTAGTAAAAAAAATACTTTTATATGTAGAAAAGCCCCATTCGCACACTATAGAAATTTACTATTAAATGTCCGCCGTAATTTATTATAAAATGATCATCATTTTTTACCCTTTATCTGCGATTTACCACTTAAACTAGGACGGATGAATGGGATTATTAGATTAGCATGACAGGCAATTTCCAAACTTTCTTTGCTTATTTTAACAGGACATAAAAAATATGAATGATAGTGATTTGGTTTAATCCTACTAAATCACAATTTTTGTGTCCCTGATTTTAGATACCAAAATATTTTGGAAATGAAAAATAATTTTGTCTGAAACTTTGTTTTTGCCAGGCACTTGATTTAAATTAAAGTTCAATTCAGTTATAGGAATACTAGATTGAACCTGAACATGTTCATGAACTTTGAACTGAACCTGAACTGAACCTGAACCAACTCTAAAAGTTCAATACTGAACTGAACTTGAACTGAACATGAACTTGACTTAAAAGTTCAATATTGAACCTGAACTGAACATGAACTTGACTTAAAAGTTCAATATTGAACCTGAACTAAACACGAACTTAACTTAAAAGTTCAATATTGAACATGACTGAACTGAACCTGAACCTGAACTTGACCAAAGTTCAGTTCAGTTCAGGTTCATAGGAACACTACTATGAGGGGGTACATAACATTATTTATGGTTATGTTCAAGATTCAAAATCTTCAAGAACGACGGTCCAGAATAACAAAAGCTTGAAATTACTAACAAAAACAGAACAACAGAACTATAGCAGAACCCCGAACATATCTGATATATGTTTTTTTTTTTTTAGTAAATTGATTCAAATTTGATCTAAGGTCCAAATTTAAATTTTAGCAAATTGAAGTTAATTTTAAAAAGGGTCATAATTGAATATTTTGTCAAATTATTAAGATTTTACACATGTTATATTTTATTTTTAGCAATTTATCCACATTTTGCAAGAATTATTATAACAAGTTAAGTTGTACTATGATGATCAATCCAGATATAACAAGTTATTAATGCTTATACGGAGCAAAATTATAATCAATTATAATTGAAAATAAGTAAAAGTAATTGTAGCATGTAATTAGTCTTTAGTATCAATAGCAACTTGCATATATATTATGATCATTGATCGAGATTATATATCAATAAACAAATAATTATATAATGCAATTGTGTGGGGTTATCAATAAGCAAATTAGTTAGTAATTCATATAATAAATGTAGTGATTATTATGTAGTTAGTATCTTTTCTAAAATTTTCAAAAAATATAAAATTAAATATACTAGCTAATGTATTTTAATATACTGAATAAGTTTTTTAGAACACAAGGTTAGAATCAATTTGTAAAATTTTGAAAATCATAATATTTTTACAAATTTTTTTATTTGAATTCTATGGATTCATAGAATTAAATAAAAAAATTTTTATCAAATTTGGTCAAAAACTCATAGAGATATTTTTGATAAAAGTTTCTGTAAACAATTTCAATACAGTTTCTTTGTAATATGTTTTTTTGCTTTTTCAAAATAACCCACTGTTCGGCAATGATTTACAAAAAATTTTACTATGCTAACTAAAAAAAAAATTATAACAAAACTTGTAGCGTATATTATTGACTAATAGAATCTCAAATTTCATGAAAAAATATTGAAAACTCATGAAGATATTAATGTTTTTGTAAATTTGGATATATACGTTTTCACAAGTTTTCACCTAAACTTCAAATGCTTTCAGAAGTACTTTCTCAAAATGAAATCTCTAAAACGTGACTTAGTAAGTTGATAGAATAGATATTCGAGAGTTTTCAGTTAAAATTTTATCAAAAACAGATTAACGTTGACGAAGTTATGATGATTTTTCAATTTGCTTCCAGATTCGGGATTTTTTAAAATTTCAATTTTGATGAAAACAGAAAAATTACCATCACAGGCTAGATTTTTACAAGTTCAAATAAAACAAGTTACTGCACACTAATATAATCAATAGAGAATAGGCTAAAATTTTGCTTTCTAAAATTTTAAGTTATTTGGTTAAATATTCATTCTATAATAGCTTTTTTTCATTTGGCACAGCTTCTTTATAATATATTTTTTGGAAATAAAAGAATTTTTTATCAAAGATATCTTTACAAGTTCTTGACCAAATTCAATGAAAATTTTTTTATTTGAAGTTTATGAATCCATAGAATTCAAATAAAAAAATTTTTATCAAATTTGATCAAGTGGTTGCAAAGATATCTTTGATCAAAGTTTAGAGAATTTCAAAATATGTATTATATAACAAATATGTTTAAATTTGTTGACAAAACTTTGATCAAGGATATCTTTGCAACTACCTGATCAAATTTGATGAAAATTTTTTTACTTATTCTATGGATCCATAAAATTCGAATAAAAAATTTTCATTAAATTTGATCAAGTAGTTGCAGAGACATCCTTGATCAAAGTTTTGTCATATTTGAATTCTAAAGATCCATAAAATACAAATAAAAAAATTTTCATCGAATTTGATCAGGTGTTTACAGAAATATCTTTGATCAAAGTTTTAAAGAATTTCAAAATGCATATCACATGACATATACGTTTAAATTTTTGACAAAACTTTGATCAAGAATACCTTTGCAACCACTTGATCAAATTTGATGAAAATTTTTTATTTGAATTTTATAGATTCACAGAATAAGTAAAAAAATTTTATCAAATTTAATCAGGTGGTTGCAGAGATATTCTTGTTCAAAGTTTTGTCAACAAATTTAAACGTATCTGTCATGTGATATGTGTTTTAAAATTCTCTAAAACTTTGATCAAAAATATTTTTGCAACCACCTAATCAAATTTGATAAAAATTTTTTAATTGAATTTATGGATCTATAAAATTTAAATAAAAAATTTTCATCAAATTTGATTAGGTGGTTGTTAAGATACCTTTGCACAAAGTTTTAGAAAAATTTAGCACAGCTTGTTTTTGTTAGAAGTTTTGATTTTTTCTAAAATTTGAGCCAAGGTATCTTAGTAACCACCTAATCAAATTCGATGAAAATTTTTTTATTTGAATTCTATGGATCCATAGAATTCAAATAAAAAAACTTTTATCGAATCTGATCAGGTGGTTACTAAAATACCTTCACCCAAAGTTTTAGAAAAATTTGGCACAACTTGTATTTTAATAGATGTTTTGATTTTTTTCTAAAACTTTGAGAGAAGGTATCTTAGCAATTACCTAATCAAATTCAATAAAAATTTTTTATTTAAATTCTATGGATCCATAAAATTCAAATAAAAAAATTTTTATTGAATTTGATTAAGTGGTTGCTAAGATATCTTTGCTTAAAGTTAAAATTTTTATTTCAAATTTTATATATTCAAAAGCAGGCTTTACATTTTGAAAACGGGTTTTACATATTTTATATATTCCAAAGGGGTTTTACATATTCAAAAACAAATTTACATTTTTATATATTCAAAAGTGGGCTTTAATAGCTATTACAGTTTTAAAAAATTTGTACTATATTTATTTACCTGATGCTAGATGTTATAATTTAGTTTTTAGCAAATTACTATAAAATTTATATAAAATAATCCAACTTTTAGCAAATTTACTTGATTTTAGGAGTAGCAAAAACATCTAAATTCATGCAGATCAGTTATGACCTATATGAGAGATGTCCAGAGTTCTTTTATAGCCCAGAATCTACACAAACTATGTATCGAATGACCAAAGCTCAGAATCTTTATATCTCAAAATAACAGTACCGACCGACGAAAGCCTAAATCTTGGTACCAAAATGTCGAAAACCCACACCATATACAAAGCCCAGAATCTTTATATTCTTTAAACGACAGTACCGAACAACGAAAAGCTAATTTTTATCAGTTTTCTAGCAAAGCACAAACCTACAAAAAAAAAAAGTTTTAATTTAAAGAAAAAAATGCAAAAAAAAACAACAAAAACAAAAGAAAAAACAATAATATATTTCAAAAAAGCAGTACAAAATGACAGAAGCCCAAAATCTTGTACTAAACAACGAAAGTGCAGAACCATCATGATTTTTATCAGTTGTCTAGTAAAAAAACCTACAAAAAAGAAAGAAAGTATTAGTTCAAAAAAAAAAAACAATAACGAAAAAAAAAACATATCTTGTCGGATGATAGCACCAGGATGTAGGTGAGATTTTCCGGGTCATGTGACAATCCGATATCCGATCCAGATCGGAATCACGTGATCACGTGATCGATTTAACAACCACTAAAATATCAAGATCAAGTATAACATTACATGATCAAAACAAATACCATTCGCCCTATCAAAAAATATATATATCAGTAAGAAAAATATACAAAAAGAAAACAAAATATAGAAAGAAAAAAAAAATTTTATACTTAACTTCTAAACCCACTATCTGCTCTTACTCTAAGTTGTTTAAAATAGCGCACAAGGGTGTAATTTCAAATTTTGGTTCGAATTAAACTTAATTTGAACCAAAATTCAAAATTACACCATTGTGCGCTATTCACAAAAGTATTTTGCTTATTTTTTTTTTTATATATTTTTTTATTTTTTAATTTTTTATAAATTTTTTTGTATTTTTTTCTAATTC
>QKWP01000912.1:7972-22064 GCA_003550325.1 Gigaspora rosea | reverse complement strand
TTGTCTACAATAATAAATATATAAAACGACTTATTAATTATCGTTATAAACCTTTATCAAATAAATAAATGTACATACTTCCATAATAATGACATGCGTAAAGAAATTCTTCTTCTAGATCAGCACTAGATGCGACATATGCAATACGTGATTTATTGGTATCTACACCAACAAATTGTTTTGGATCTTCTTATTAGTAGAATAAATAAAATTAGTTAGGATTAATCAGTAAGAAAAAAAAACATAGAAACAGGACTTTAAAAAATTTAATAACTACTATCATCCTTATAACTACTACTTCCACCTTTACCTTCAGATTTATTGCAATGCTGTAAATGCTGGATCATGTGTTCGATGGTAATTCAATAATCGATGAGGGACCAAGTCAAAAACAAGATCACAACTTATTACAATGAAATCACTCTAATATTATTTATGATGTAATTAGTTGAAGTTTCAAATCACGCTATTTCACCGAATAAAGCAATAATTGCCTTTATTTTTTCACTAAAAATTCTCAACACATCAGCTGTTCCAACGTTTTCTTT
Source organism: Gigaspora rosea (assembly GCA_003550325.1). Lineage (NCBI taxonomy): Eukaryota > Fungi > Glomeromycota > Glomeromycetes > Diversisporales > Gigasporaceae > Gigaspora > Gigaspora rosea. Next base: position 21,516 of record QKWP01000912.1, on the reverse strand, counting down.
AACTACTTCCAGGTTTGGCTTCAACTTTTCTTCATTCATTCTATACAGTATTTTGGGTTCCAAAGTAATTAAATAATTAAACGATCATATAAACGGTTAACCTATTAGATGATTATAAAAATGGTTAAATGATTAAATGATTAATAAACGGTTAAGTGCTAAATGAGTGCTAAATGATTAATAGACGGTCAATTAAATAACTAAACAGTTAAACGATTATTAATCGTGTTAAATGACATGATTAATCACCTGCATAATTTTTCGCAGTTCCAATCCTTACCTTCATTTTCCATACAGTATTTTGGGCCAAAGTACGAATTTATATTCATCAAAGACCTTTATTCAAAGCTTTGGATTTCTGCAGTGTTTAAGAGTTTCGAGTGTTACGGGGTTAGATTAAAAAAAAAGAGCGAAGTACTTGAAAAGGAATGTAGTGCACAAACGTAATTAATAATAAAGCAAGTTTTTAATAAAAAGCAGGTTTTATCGTTATACTGCTTTAAAAGTAACTCTACGTATGATAGGTTTGTTTTTTATTTGACTTTTTTTTTTTACTTTTTAATTACGCGACATGCGTGGGGACAGACAAAAAATTTCAAAGTTGCACTTTTGATAAAATTTCTATAAGATGTACAAAGACGCATCAGAAAAGATACGTTTTTTGAGCAAAAAGCATCAAAAACGTAACTTTTGTATCACTTGCATAGACACTAACTGACCATCGCTACGCTCCGACCAATAATTATTTATAGTACAGGACAGTAAAAAACATCCAATCTATACATATAGGCGCCAATTATGGGTGCTTATATAATCAATTCTGATTGGCTAATTTTTGTGCAATTGATTTTGATTGGCTAAAAACCTATATATATTTTCTTTTTTTTATATTAAATGCCAATTTTTGAAACACATATAAACTTTAATGCCTTATAACTTCCTTAAAATTAAAAATAAAAAAAATTTTTCTGACAAAAATATAGTTTATCTAAAAATCTATCAATTTGTCAGAGGGTTTTTTGATTTAATTTTTTTTAAAAAAGTTATAACAATTTAAAGATTTACTAATAATGAGTAGATGTCTTTTACTGTTCGGTACCGTACGAACTAAATTTACAACCAGCATTTGTTGGTGAAATAATACGAATATAGATTCATTTATTTATTATGTGTCAATTGTTTTATTTTATTTCAAAAGAATCAAAATATAATTTAGTCCACAATAATAATGAGGTTTTAACTCCTTCGATAATTAATTTATTAAATACTAATTATATTATATAGTTAGTTAATGGATGCGTAACAACTATTAACGGTTTTATTTGGTAAAAGATCCGATAGATCACAGGGTTTTTATATGACAATTAAAAAAGCATCTATCTGGCTTTGAATTTAATATGCCAACCTGGACCACAAAGAGGCTCAGGTTGTGAGTTATTAAATTCAAAACCAAATATGCTGTTATTGGATGCGAAGCTCCAGTGACAGATTTGTTTTATATTCTTTATAACAAATAAATCACTTAGATTAATCGAGTTTATTTTAGCGTATAAATAGCATTTATACGACCTACATTTATCATTAAAAAAGAAACAGAATAATGTAAATAATATATTCTATTTCAGAAAATTTTAATTTAAGATATACTTATATAATGTTCCTGGTTTTAGCATGACTGCATCGTGTAGCTACCTAATAGCATTATTATGGATTTCATATAAAAGGCTATATTTAAAAGGTTATTAATGCACTCTTTGATAAATTTTTAATTACCAATCTGGATAAGATCGGCACTATAGCTATATTATTACCATATTTGGAATTAGGGATAAACAAATATATAAACAATATATTAGTAAATCTGTTTTAGGCCTAATAAAAAGTTTTTTTTGTACTAAGTAAATATTATTTTTTGATATAAGTAAAGTTGTAAAGCAGGTTCTTGTGCATCTACTAATAAAATTTCATTAAAATCGGACTAGTAGATAAGAAGATATGAATAAAAACGTCTTTAAAATTCTTTAAATCATATAAAAATTTTATATATACAGGCCTGATCCAGATTTTGTACTACCTTGTTTATATATTTGTTTTGCCCCAATTCTAAATATAGAAATATTGCCGATCTTATCTGGATTGGCAATTAAGTGCCGCAAATGTGCCAAATTCTTTAAGGATAAATTCCACTTTTTGCTTTACTGTACAGTATACTTAGTTCATATTTGTTGCGCAAATACTAATTTTTATTCTTTAAAAAAAAAGACAAAATAAAATAAAATAAATAAAATAGAAAACTTGTACTACTAGAGCCGTATTAAGGGACATTATTTTTTTATATGCCACACATGATTGTACTGGTCCTGGGAGACATCATATATTGTGTAGCTATTCTTATTGAAATAATCAAAGCCAAGTATAAAGATATTAAAAAGCTATTCTATAAGTTCTGCTAAGGAAAAACCTATTATCAGGCTTACAACTATATATTGTATGAACACAATCACTAATAAGTTAAATAAATTGTTTGGTACAAAATATAGATGAAAGTCCGATTACAGGTTTTTTCTTGGCAGTATTCATACCTGAAGTGATTAATTATATCGTATCAATATGAATGATTTCGTATTATAGGTTATTTTTACAAAGCAATTCTGATCATTTGCCTATAATTTGAAAAGCATATGATTTATATAAAATCCAGATACAAATCCGGATTTCCGGTTTAAACTAAATTTTAATTTTTTTTTTTTATATTAAGGTAACCACTTAGGTACCCTAGCACTTTATTGGTCCAAGCGGGTTGGCCTGGTCAATATGACTGTGCCACATATTACATTTGTATAACGAGAGTACAACTAGCCACACATACAACTTTTGGTTGTCTAATTTAAGTAGTCCGCCCGAAGGTTCTACACTAGATGCCATACCTGCAACCCAACTAGGAGATTGCCTATTTAAACTCTCTGGCTTCTACCCATGTTCAATGTTCCTTCCAATATACCCTTTCGAGTAATTCACTATTAAAAGTACCCTGAGGCTTTAGCCAAACACCTATTGGAGGGCATTTGCCTCTGTGGTAAACCTGGTAAAGTAATACCTGTCACCTACAGGTATTCACCTACACTTTTGGTAACTTACGCATTCACCGAGACAAACAACTTGTAGTCAGAGGGTTACCCTGCAGCCGCTACCATTACCTACTACTGCCCTTGTGGAGTTTACTAGACCCCAGTACCCGGTCAGTCACTCTTTGGATCCTTTTCCCTAGTTATCCCAGACTACCAATCCGGTTGGCCCGGAAGGATCGGTCTGTCAGGCTTTAGATGCCTAAGGTCTCCCTTTACTTGGTTCATGCTTCTATAATACATGACCTTTTCCTCCGGTACGACTCCGGCAGCCAGGTTGGTGGGCCTCCTTTGCCATAGGGGCTCTTGCCCATCCAGTTTTCCGGTTAGTCATCGCTAAGATCCTTTTCCCGGTACTGTTGAAAGTCTAGCTACCTCTCTACTCGGGACTTGCCAAATGGGTTTTTGTTTCTCTGGTTCCTTGGATTTATTTGTATAACGAGACACAATTTTGCCTGAAAGCTCTCATTCAAGATAGTAACCAAGGACTACAGGTAGTGTACCCAACCGATCGACAAGATACAGTTACCGGAACACAGGTCTATTTTTCAAAAGCGTCACCAGTAGGATTTGAACTCTAGATCTGCTACTTGGGGGTGACAACTTACCAACTTACCAACTTCACTAAGTCGCCACACCCTAACTAAATTTTAATTATAAGTAATCCGGTTTTATATTTAATTTGTAAATATGACAATTGGATATCCGATTAATATCTGAATATCTAGATTTTTCTTAAATCGGATCTGACCACTAGTACAACCAGTACAACTCCACTAGGGGTCTAAACCCGTTAATCTCATTTCTATTCACAGGTCGAACATGAAAATATCAGACAAACTATCTGCTATCTGATATTTCTATATTACATAACGATAGTTTAACAAAATATCGTTAACTAAAACAACTGGATAGGGTGTGGCAACATAGAGAAGCTATCTGGTTGTCACTCCTCTAAGCGACAGGTCTAGAGTTCAAATCCCACTGGAGACGAATTGAAAATAGGCCTGTATTATGGTAACATTTGTCATTGATTGGTCAGGTATATTACCTGTAACCTTGGTATTCCTATTTTGAATGGGAGCATCGGCACAGTTGTGTAAGTTACACAGACAAATCCAAGGGACCAGAACAATTGAAACTCGTTTGGCAAGTCCCAAGCAAGGAGGTAAGGAAGATCTTCCAACGGTACTACAGAAGACTGGGATTTCGGCTAGAGACCGAAGAACCAGACGGAAAAAGCCCTATGGCAAAAGGAGACACCAACCTGGCCGCCGTAGTTGTACCGAAGGAAAAGGACCTATGTTTCGGAATTAGGTACCAAGGAGAGGGAGTCCGTCAGGCACATAAAGCTGGGCTGACCAATCCTTCCGAGCTAACTGGTTTGGTAGTTTGGGAGTGATCGGTAAAGGTTGGAAGAAGGGTCAGATGTGAGTACTGGGGATCTGAATGAACCTGTAAGGGCAAATGGAACTCACTAGCCAGTAAGAAGTGGAAGCATAGAGGCATGTACATGTCAAGACCCAATAGGCTCTGGGCGTACCCATATGGGAGTCTTTGGACGCTAAGAAGTGCTGGAACTACCAATACGGGTATAGCTAGTACAAGTGCATATAGTGGTAACAGGGTCCCCCTGAGCTTTATGATGCCATCCAACTATATCTAGAACTGGAAGCATTTGCGAAACAAGCCCAGTTACATCATTACCATAGAGGGAAGTACAGTCGTTTGCACATTACCGAATTCTGAATGTTAAATCCTGGGTCCCGAAGTTGCAGGAACCCAGCTAGTTGCGGCAGCATACAGGCTTGAGATACTTATCCAATGTGGTAGAGGCAGCTGCATGGCTTGAGATACGAACTCCCAAGAAGTATGCCATTAGGGTATCTCAGGTACACCAATCAGGAAGCACAAAGCGTCTACCTGGCAATGTATACAAATTAGAAGTGATGATACTAGATAGTGTGAGTAAAGTGGCGGACATGTGAATACCAATTGTTGGTTGGAGAGGGATGTACAAGCCAGGTCAGCCATATAAATGGAAATATGGAAGGCTCTGGTGGGTTTTAGCCGTGGATAAATGGTTGTATTACCTAAAGTCCTAGTTCCAATACTTGTATATAATATGTATGTACTTCGGCAATATGTCAACTTACTTAAGTATTAATAAAGTTTGGGGCAGGAGCTACACCCGGGGTTCTCTCTAATATATATAAAAAAAAAAAACTAAAACAACTAGTTTATATGTTGCCAAAATCTGTCTGATATTTTGATTTTTTATGAGAAAATTTTAGATAAATATCGGGAAGGCCAATATTTTAAAGAAACTTAGATGATATTTTGGTTATTATATCAGGAAAATTTTAATCAGATATCGACCAATATCGGCTAACATCGGCTAGCTTATGTTGAATGAAAGTGTGTTATAATATCAGTGATAGATCTGTGAGGTTTCTGCTATTTTTCTAAAAATATCAGCTATCAGATATCTGTATATATCGATATCAATATAATAAATTAAACTCGAAACGTTAAGATCATGAGCGTAAATAGAAATTTTTATCATCCAGATATACAGATGATCCTCTCAGTTAAAGATTCTTCAGTTAATAACATACAAATAAAGAACTAGTATTTTACGGCTTTAAGCAATTATTATATAAGAGAATGTATATGTATATAGTTTTTATTTAAGGATGATTTCATATAATATATATTAGATTGTGAACTAAGGGAGAGAGCAATCCTTATATACTTATCATTTTTCATAAAGTTTACACTAAGATGGTAATGTCTATATTATTAAGTATGACTCATATATACTTTCTGGCAAGCAACTCATTTTATCAAGTTTATACAAGCACCAAAATATCGAGTATATATATGTCTATACATGTTAATATAGTGACAACATAATGAACAAATATTAAAAAAAAATATGTGACGCAATTATTCGTTATAATATAAATATCAGATAGCTGATTTTTCCATATATATAATATACAGTATATTTATATAATTTATAAAAAATTAAAAATACAGTAGTAATAGGACCCCGAACATGTAGTACAGAGGTCATACGTTACGCATTTCAGCAAAAACCCCTGAAATTTGAAAAGCAAAAAATCTGTTTTTGGCAATTATCTTGGCATCCGGTGGTCCAATTTGAATGAGCTTTTTTTAAAATGAAGCTCTCACTGAGGCGCATCTAACAAAAAAAAGTTCATTCAATTCTGATTACTGGATCAAAAGTTATTTAAATAAATAGATTTTGTCATTTTCAGCAAATCAAGTCAAAATTGGACAAAATCCAGTTATGACCTATATGAGAGATGTCCGGGGTCCTGTAGTAATACAGTAGTAATACAGTAGTAATACAGTAGATTAACATAGATAATAATAGATTATCATGTAATACAATGCAATATGCATTATATATTGTACTTTCTATTTAATGGAATCCCTGATATATAATCCTATGCTTTCTTGAACCAACGGTAAATGTTCCTGCTACAAATCTTCCCAGTATGTTATGTACCGAAATTATGCAATCACAATCTATATCATAAAAATCATTATGCCATAATTCCACATTACAAAGCTTATCGTCCTTTTTGCCGATGCTAAGATGACACCTTAAATTCTCATTTTGTATTTTTTTATACCAACAAACATAGGCGAGACTGTGCTTTGTTAATTCGTCTGCATAATCAAGATAATGTTCAAAAAAAACTGAACCTGGCCTGGTTATGTATTTACTTCATCTTCATCAGCAAATTTTGCAAGAATTCTTGATGAATTTTTATATCTTTTAAAAAATGTAGAACCGAAAACTTCATCACTTATTTGTATTCTTCTATATTGATTTATTATAGATAGTATGCCTATCGACCCATTTAAATCCAAATCTTCAGGCAGAACGAATATATTGGTGTCATAAGCATTATTATAAAATTCGATGAGTAACTCCATAAAGTCTCTTGAGATGTATACATTCATTTTCTTTGGTATAAGAAAGATTCCAGGAAATGAATCGGCACCAGTATTGGTGCCGATTCCTTCCTCTACCGATTTTGACATAGAGAGAAAATTTATTACATCTTCGTTAGACATTTCATAATCACCCAAACTGCCAGAAGATTTTTTTGGAGCCAAAATAGACAAATCTTCGGATAAATTAGCACTATTACTATAATTAATTAATCTGTCAATTTGTCTGTTTTGTTGGATGATATTCATAAGTTCCAGCTCAATTTTCCTATTACTATTTTTGTAGCTTCCTAAAAATTTAATTAATATTGTTTAGAAGATAGAGATATCGACCGCCTGTTATTGACTTTTGTTTTAAACAAATAATTAATTTTTCAATTATATTTACCTAGTAATCCATTCATCTGTTCAAAACTGAAACACCAAAAAGAATGTAAAGGACTATAATCTAATGCACATTCAGATATGTGAAGGCAGTATTGTCACTTGGACGTTTTTTGGACATTTTGAACATTTTTTCAAATTAAAATTACTTAAAATTTTATTAAGATAATCTATTTTAATTTTTTCCAGCACCTAAAAAAATATATAATTATATATTTTTTTAAATTACTTTATTGATTAGTTAAACATGGGACATAGGCTTGGACGATTTTGGACAATCTTGGACATTGGACAAAAAACATAGTATGGACACGTCCAAGTAACAACACTGTGTGAAGGCATAGGTGAAGGTTTGGAGAAATCTTCTCAGGACCATATATGTTTTCGATAATTTTTATTATGACTATCAAACATTGGTGTGCTTTTTCTAAATCTCTTTCATCGATTATTTTACAAACCAATATGCTACAAGCCCAGACGAAATAAGTAAGAATTTTCCTATCAGCATCGCATTACAGATTCCAACAAATAGTGGTAGCATATACGAGGATAAAAGTCTTCCACTGGTCTGCTATAAATCTTGAAAATCTTTCACTAGTAGAGATTTTACAAGGAATTCTACCAATATCTGATGGCACATCGATTTTATCTGCCAATTGCTGCATAATTTTTAAAATTTGAAAAGTTAACCGTTCACTTTCAATTTATAATCTAGTTAAGATCCATTTTGCTATTCCTAAGAAGAGGCAATGCATTGGGTCCACTACCAGAAATTTAATGGAATTTAAGTATGAAAGCCTATAAATTTCAGACTATCTGACAAGAGTGTCGGAAAGATGCTGTTTTCTTCATTCAGCTGTCTTGCAATTTTTCTAATTTATTGTATCATTTCGGATAAGGTTGTAATCATGTTCTACAAACCAGGACTCCATATTGGAAATACCACCAAAATGAGGTTGGTTCGAAATATTGTAATTAGCTCTTTTATAGTAGCGATAACATGCAGCCTTAGCTAAAATATGCCCACAAAGTTTCCTTGCTGCAGGTAAGTCACTGGAGCAACAAATTACTGCACATTTGATTCTCTTGCCAGATGGGATGGGACTCAAACGTAAGCCGATAGGTCTATTCCTTCCCAGAGCTCTATATAAGCTGATCAATAATAGGTGCCAAATAATGGTTTAACTGATGCAGCTTTGGTTCCGATGGCCCAGGTATGATAGACAATGTTATTATATTGGATAGTTTAAACCTTTTATGTATATTAAATTAACATTATATTTGATTAATGAATGTAAAATAAAAAATAAAAAAATAAAAAAACCCAAAAACCTTTCTTGACATGGAAGATTACATATAATAGCATATATGACTTCCACGCTATATTGAGACGTCTCAAATGGTTGAAACCAGTCCAAGTTTAGCATCAATCCTATATGGCTATCAGCTGTTTCTGGACGAAAAAATAACTCTCCTTCATCATCAGAGAATGATTTCCATATTCTGCCATCATATATATCTGATAATTGGAGTTTTGAAGGTTGATAAGCCCATCTTCTGCATGCTTCTTCAAATCCTAATTGCTGGAATAGCTTTAGGAACTGTTGCTTGAGATTTATCACAGGATAAATTGATACTGGCTTTCTGATTATTCCATCTGCACCCTGACTTTTTTCGAAAGTATTGTATTGCATAATACTCATCTGCTGATATTTACATGGTTTGGAAATTCTACATGAGTACAGTGAAGTATTTTTGGTATTTGTCCTGCTTTTTTTGTTGAAATATCTTTTGGATTATACTAGGCTAATGCATAGCATTATATGTCCGGAGCTCATCATATGATGTTCATCATATTACACAAACGCGTTAATATGCATATATTGGTAACATTAAAGCACAAATATAGACACGCATGGGGAGACAAAAAATTTCCAAATTCCATTTCTGATAAAATTTACATCATATATATGCAAGTATATCAAAAAAGTAAAATTTGTCAAGATTTTTACAATTGGAGCACATTAGGAAGGTAATTTTTGTATCACTTTGCATAGAAATTAAGGGACCATCGCTACGCTCCGGCCAATAATTTGCAACAAGATTCGCATATAGCGAATCTTGTTGCATGATCTGATATACCAGCCATCTTTTTTGCAACGTCTATTGATATAGAAAGGCTACAATATTTTTGTTCATCAATACGAGTTAACAAATGCCGGAGATATTTAATCAGAGTGTGAATGCTTGTATCAGAATGCCGATATTTTTGTTGGTAACGAAAAACCCACAATACAATTCCTAATAAATCTTTGTCAACAATTCTGGCATTGGTTTCTGGGGTATCATCTAAATCAGGTGCATCGGACCTTATTAAATCTCTTTTTTACTCTCTTCTTCAGTATCAGTTTCATCAGTTTTATCACTTTTCATGTCATCATTTTCATTTCATCATCATCAGAAGAATCTTACAAATTTTTTCCAGAATAAAAGGATAACATTTTTGCATTATGAAAGCCTTTGGAAAGCTGTGCAACAAGGAATTGAAGATTTTCAGGCTGTGGTAGAGGGACAGATACAGGATGTAGGTGAGATTTTCTGGGTCACGTGGACTCCGACTCTTCAACCTACTCCCGGGTGATCGATTTTGTATCACAAATATATATTTTTTTGATTGTTTTTTGATCATCTGTTTTTTTGATCATCTGTTGTTTTTTTTTATATTTAACTCTTTTTTCTTTTCTTGATAGTTTTCAGAATCGCCATTTGAAGTAGTCGCTAGAGACACCGTTATACTTTTGTCCGTTGTTTTTTTTTTTATTTATTTAACTCTTTTTTTTCTTTTTTTCATAGTTTTCAGAATCATCTTTGGAGTGGTCGCTAAAGACGCCGTTAGAGACGCCGTTGAGTCGCCGTTGGTGCCGTATATTGCTGTTGTAGATGCCGTTATTAGAACTTTCATTTGTTGTTTCCATTTCGTATGTTGGTAGTGGATTCGTTTTTGCCGTGTAATCGCTTTTAGTTCTGTAGTTCTGTAGTTCTGATTTTGAAGCTAGGAAAAGTATGATTTTTTTTTTCGTTGTTAGTTATGATCGCGTTAACGTGTTACTAATAATTGTTTACTATTTTTTTAGCATTTTTAACTTTTCTAGAAGTTGTGGGGCATGCGCTGTTGGAGTTGTTGTTTGTTCGAATGGTGTTATTGGAATTGGGGCATGTGCTGTTAGAGTCACCGTTTGTTTGAGACAGTGTTATTGGAATTGGGGCGTGCGCTGTTAGAGTCGTAGACAGTGTTGTTGGAATTTTCATTCATTGCACGGGTTAGGGTAAGGGTTAGGATTAGTATAGTATTATATTAGAAAGGTTTATGTAAATAATTTTGAAATATAAGAAAAATAATTTAATAATTTAATAATTTAAAATAAAAAAAAAATAAATAGAAAATAAAACTTACCGTATAACAATTCAAAAAAAATTACTGAAAAGAGCTTCCGAAGTATTTTATTCGATTGTAAAGAGGGCTTTTTTTAACTACTTCGCCACTCTAGTACATACATATCATATATACGCATGTACGTATATTAATAATAAAAAAAATAATTTAAAAATAAATAATTAAATAAAACAAACATTAAAAAAAATACTGTAAACGAATTATAAAAAAAAATAATAAATTTAAATAAAATAATTTAAAAAAACGAGTTTAAAAAAAAAATTTAAAAAAAAAGAAAAATAAATTAAAACGAATTAAAAAAAAATATAAAAATATTTTAATTCGTTTTAATTTTTTTCTTTTTAATTTTATTTTTTTTATTCGTTTTTTATTCGTTTTAATTTTTAATTTGGTTCTTTCTTTAAAATTTTTTTATTTTTTTTTTAATTCGTCAAAACGAATTAAAAAAAAAAATAAAAAAAAATAAAGTTTTTTTTAACTTGCTTTTAAAATTTTTTTTATTTTTTTTTTAATTTATTATTTATTTTAAATTATTTTTTTATTTTTCTTTAAATTCGTTTTAATTTTAATTTTTTTTAATTTTTTTCTTACTTGTTAAATTATTTTATTTATTTTATTTATTTTAAATTAGTTTATTTCTTTTAAATTATTTTTAAATTATTTCATTTATTTTAATGTATTTTTTTTATTTTTTATAACCCACTTTATCTCACAGAAGAATTTTAATTACAACGATTCTGGGTATGTATATATTTTATTTTTTAATTATCTTTATTTACATTTGGACAACCAATCATGGTAATTAATGAAAAGTGTTTAGATGAAAAACACCAAGCCAAAGCATATTATTTTCTCCCGGATTGAAATTTTACTAATTCGCCAAAGATCGAATACAAGTTTTATGAAATAAATCGCTAATGGTATAGCTTTATTCTTTATTATTTATTTTTTTTGATTCGTTTTACATTATTTATTTTATTTTATATAAACCATTTCTATGCTATCTAATACTACACTAATCTTAACCCAAACCCTAAACAGTGACACAACTATCTAACCCCGTATTGCACCATCTGACTAACGAACAAAAATTCCAACAACACCGTCTGCGGCTCTAACAGCGCACGCCCCAATTCCAATAACTCCATCTCGAACAAACGGTGACTCCAACAGCACATATCCCGATTCTAATAACACCATTCGAACAAATGGTGACTCCAACAGCGCACGCTCCACAACTTCTAGGAAAATTAAAAACTCTAAAAAAAAGAAACAAGCATTAGTAACACGTTAACGCGTTCATAACTAACAACGAACAAAAAAAAAATCATACTTTCCCTAACTTTAAAATCAGAACTACGGACTAAAGATGATTACACGGCAAAAATGAATCTACTACCGACACAAGAAATGGAAAACAATGAACAACGAAAGTTCTAATAATGGCATCTACAACAACAATATACGGTTCCAACAGCGACTCCAACGGTGTCTTTAGCGACCACTCCAAAGGTGATTTCAAAAACTATGAAGGAAAAAAAGAGTTAAATATAAAAAAGTAAAACAACAGATGAAAGTATAATGGCGTCTCCAGCGACTACTCCAAATGGTGATTCCGAAAACTATGAAGAGAAGAAAAAGAGTTAAATATAAAAAAAAAACAACTGATAATCAAAAAACGATCAAAAAAAAACTTATTTGTGATACAAAATCGATTACCCGGGAGTAGGTTGGAGGATCGGAGTCCACGTGACCCAGAAAATCTCACCTACATCCTGTATCTGTCGTGATAGAGGCATCAAATTATATGATTCACTATCTGACTTTTCACTATCTGTTGAATCAATAACCTGATTCATTAAAAAAATGTCGTTCATTATATCTGAAGATCCTTCGCCGTTATCGATATTTTCTGGCCAATATCCAACTTGACAGTTTGATATAGCACGCTTTCCTTTTACTGTAGAAGGTTCTTGTTCTTGTGCTTCATGGTCTGCCTTAACTCTTGGATCTCTTTCTATACTATTGTACATACTACAGAAACATGCTACTTTTTTGCACGTACGTCTTGTTGTTTATAAAGTAGAAGCAGGTTTTTTAACAATTCCTTTGTTTTTTTTGTAAGTCATGATGAAATATCTATGTTAAGAAGCAAGATACGATATTAAGAAAAGTACGAAGAAACAGTATTAAGAAGTAAAAAAAAATATTAAGAGAGAAAATATTAAGAGAGAAAATAGCTTACAAAAACATTTTAACATATTTATATTTCAGAGAAAAGAACAACATTGGTAATTCATTTTTTATTATCGATTGTACAATATGCATATCGGACAAAGAATATTTTATTTTACACTTTTTACACGTTTTACATATATGGTGATTTATAATTCATATGGGCTGATTTATGGAATTGCCAATAACTTTTGATATACTAATCTATTTTTGAATAATTTTATTACCAAAATGTTGGTCTCAATGAGACGGTTCTAATGAATCCAAAATCATCAAAATCCAATCACAGGATCCCAAGATAATTAAGATTTTGTATAATTTTATATTAACTTTTACTATGTAGACAATCAACGTAT
>QKWP01000911.1:176597-196807 GCA_003550325.1 Gigaspora rosea | reverse complement strand
AGATCCAGACATTGTATTTTATCTTTACCTTTATATTATTTATCCTCCTCTCTTATTATTAATAAACTCTTGGGATTTTTAAGGAACAGACACCTTGGAATAGCCCTCTTGTTCAATTAATAAACTGTGTATTATCTCTTGTTGTTTTATACCGAACTGCCCAGAGAAGTGTGTAGTTTCTTACAGACATAAAAGAAACTATACTTCCCTCTTGCACACCGCTTCACGCCCAAAGTAAGGGATCTCAGGAGCCGTGTGATTGTTACACTATCGGAATTCAAGAAGGCTTCCGGTACTGTAACATTATTAAAAAAAAATGTTCGCACGTGCTGGATGCTAAATACCTCTATCCGGATATATTTTTATATCTGGATTAATCTGGGTTTATCATAGTATATATCCGGATTTAAATTTAAATCCGGTTATTTATATTCGGATATAAGGAATAATAATAATAATAATAATAAAATTGAGGTTACATTTGAAAAAAAAAAATGGTTTTTAAAATTCGAGGTTGGGTTAACTGGCTGGGCGAAGAGCCTGAATAATGTTCTTGTGTGATGGCTCTCAGGCAAAGAAAATTATCTGAATCTGAATTTTCAGGACAGAGTTTGTCTGGTCTAAGGTCTTGGTATTTATGCTGTGATTTTCAGGTGGCTTGTTCGTGTGATGGTGTTGAGTCATATGTGTCCCGTGATCCTGTGACAGTGTGTTGATTGGTGCACGCTGTCATTGTGTAACATCACGTGAGTCACGATTTATCGATTTCCGTTTGCTTACTTCCTTTATTGTGGCACTAACCAATCAAATTTGAGATCAGATGTAACGTGAAAATCAAACCAATCAAAACAATCGAATAATGTAAAAGAATTAGGGCAGTGTCATTAATCACCTGATTATTTTTTATCAGAGGCCTACCCCCTCCCTCTTTCTTAATATATAAATAGTCAGGTTCTTATATATAATTTTAACTTTTTTTACCTCTCCCCCCCCTAAAAAATCACCTGATTTTTGTTACTCCCCTTAAAGTAATAAATCGAGTGGTTAGGGTTAGGGTTAGACACTTGATTAGAGCGCTAGTAATACCAAGGAATTTTTTTGTTAATGCGCAGTAGACAATTCATAGACAAACTTTGGAGTTATTAGTGATTTTTTATGAAAAATCATAAAAAGTGCGATTTTTACGCTACGGTGAGCTACGTAGGTTGTTGGTTATCACACTTTTCTATTGACAGACAGAATTCTCTGTGATCCGTGATTATAATATAATGATCACTTGCTATCGCTTTGCTCCGGACAATTAAAAAAATGATCGTTGGCTAATTGGGTAAAAAAAAAAGTCCAGGCTAATAAGCCCAGGAAACAAATAAAATTAATATACATTGTCATGCGATTAAGATTACTGTCATTGTACCTTCCATATATATATTGTGACCCCGTTTTCTGGCAACTCTTTTATTACTATTGCTATGATAATTCACATGACAAATATTAAAACTACGGAAAAGAAAAGCTTCCTAGGTGGTATATAGCATTAATTGATTGCTCGATAAACTTTTATTACAGGTAATTTAAATTACATTTAAAATATCAACAAACAACAAGGGTAGGGTGTACAAATTTCAGCATGGGGGACTTTCACAAATTTCGGAAAAGCTCGGGTTTATCATGTGGGAATCGGCCAATCAGCAGCAACCTATCTATGCACATGACTCACTGTTGATTAGACAATCGTTGAATGTGGTGTTTATTCTCGAATTCTAAGAATTTTGAAGAAACTTCGTATCCAGGTACTAGCTAACACGATAAAGCGGACGAATATGTAAGTATAGTGCTATTAGTGCTTGATTTGTTTAACATATTTACTAATTTTTATAAATATTGTTTTTTTGTTGCTTCCAATTCAGCCGATTTAATAGCTTTGATCCAATCCGTAATTTTAGTTCTGGAGTTAGAAGTGTCGCTTATAATTAATAGAGGTATGGAAGTTTTGTTTAGTTAGGAGTTCCCAAATTTGTATTAGTAGGCACGTAGAATGCTGCAATAATAAGTTCGTAATGTTTCTTCGTAATTAAATTGTTTTTGGATTTAAATCCATATAGATGTATTCCGAAACCACAGAATTTCAAATCCTCCTACCAAGTTGTAGACACATTGTAAAATAGACTGGCTTCAAACTGTAATTCAGTTAAAATTTTCTCTCATGTGTTTGTAATGGTGGTTATTTGTTAGAATCAATCAAAACTAGATAGCTGCGCGACATATTCACGCTTGACTCTATTTTATATCACTATTTTACGGTTTGTTTTTATCTTTAGAAATAAATGAAAAAGACCGTTCTCAATTAAGATCTTGACAAAAAGTTACCCGGGTGTTATTTGGTTCGCTCGACAGGTGAACCACCCGGGTTCTACTTGAGTAGCATCACTATTTCTTTTTATTGTACGGCAATGTTGTTACTGCCATACCAAAATTTTGATCGTATTTGTACGGCTGAGTTTTACAATTCTTATTAGGCAGGGCCGATATTATAATCAGCTCTGTCTAACAAGAATTTTAAAATTCAACCGTATTAAAATTCCAATTATTTTATTTAATAAGTTAAAGCTTAAAATACTTTAAATTCTAAAGTCATTTATTTAAAAGTAATACATTTGTTTCAATTATATAATATATAATTATCATAACTCTAATTATAATTTTTAACATTTTCGGAATTATGAAAATTGAAAATATTGGTAGTTCCATGTTTCTTAGATGTATTACTCTCATGAGTAGATGTAAAATTATTTGACGAAGACATTGGGAAAGAGTTAATTTTTTATTAATTAATGTTTTTTATTTATTTAAAGTTCTACACTAATCAGTTACGTCCTTTTATTAAAGAAATAGTATAATTGAACCGTGGAATAAATCAATTAAATATGTATCAATATGATATTTAATCGATTATTTTAATTTCACCGATTAAAAATCTGATCATAGTAAAATTACTAATACTGCTGACATAGTTTTGATTTACTAGTTGAGTTACCACCCTAGTACGTACGTCCTAGGGTGGTAACTCAACTAAGTAAATCAAAACTATGTAGCAATATTAATAATTTTACTATGATCAGATTTTTAATTGGTGAAATTAAAATAATCGATTAAAATATCATATTACTTTAATTAACGTCATTTTAAAATTTATTAATTTTAATAAATATATTATTATAATAATAATAATAACGATAATGATTGATGATTTGCATAAGATGAAAATCTGTAATAATAACGATGATTGATCTTTTATTTGCATAAGATGAAAATCTGTAATATATCAAATTCCATAGTTTGCTCACATAGTTTTGATTTACTTAGTTGAGTTACTACCCTAGTACATATGTAATTATTATCAATTATGCATATAAATTAGAAAATCAATACAATCTTTGTTTAAAGTTGAGTATTCAAGCATTTAAACATTCACAATATTTTTTTTTAAAAAAATATTTTGATTATTTTTGTCATTTCAAAAACAATGATAATTATTTTAATGGATAAAGTTCATTTAACTGATCAAGAGTATTGATCATCCAATCAACAAGAAATAGAGGTCTAAATGTCCTTTTTTTATTATATAGTTGTGTTTACTGGTTGAAAATTTTCATTGATTGCTTAGAAAAAATAATTGTTCAGGCTGGCAGAAGGCTGATTTACCAAGCAAAAAAGAAGAAATTGGAAATTAATCTAATAGATACCTATTCATTAGACATATTAAATAAATTCCAAAGGAATTGTTTATTCAACTGCTTCACTTTTTTTGCTTTATTATTACTATAATAGATTTTCAAGATTATTACCAACATCAACAAATTTATTACCTTATTTCTTATACCAAAAAACTTTGTCACAAATGTTTTTGTTTTCTGTTGGCTTGTAGTAAATTCTGAAAAAAAAAACAAAATTTGAAAATGTTGTTAAAGGTGCTTTCAAGCACCTAAATTAATAGATCAGTCTTAATTTTTAATTAGCAGAATATAATTAGAATAATCAAGTGAGCTTGTCATCATAATAAAACAAAAATGGTCTTAACCATCTTTTTTTATTATAGAGTTGTATTTATTGGCTAAAATTTATAATATATAGATAAATATAATAAACTTAAATTTTTAATTAAATTATAAATTTATATTTTATTTTTAATTTATATAAATATTATTAATTTATTTTTTTATTAAAATTTATTAAATAAATTAAAATAATATAAATAAAATTATGATATAACTATCCATTGATTAATATTATTAATAGCTATTTGAAGTCTATTATCTATATTATTTTCTTCTTCTGTTTCATTATTATTTTCATCATCTAATTCATTATCATTATTAATATCATCTGTATTTTCATTATCTAAAATAATATCTTCATCTTTAATTTTTTTTAATCCTTTTTTAAATGCTTTAACTTGATGAAAAATTCCTTTTTTATAATATTCTAAACAATGTCTACAGCCTGATTCCATTAAATTATAACAATTATCATGATAAGAATGTCCACAAATATATACTTTACTAGCTGCACTTCTAATTGAAATTTTACAATAATCACAAGTATCTAATAATGGTAAATGAGCTGTATGATAGCCAGTTGGTAAGCATTTAAGCTCAAGAGTTTCATTTAATGTTGCTATAAAACATTTAATATCAACTTTTTTGTTTTTACTAGTAATTATTCGACTTTTTCCAAGATTTTGAAAAATTTTTTGAAAATGTTCTAATAAAAATAAACTACTTTTTTTTGATAAATAATCTAATTGCTTTGGCTTATATGGATATGTTTTTTCAGTACGAAAAGCATTAAATAATTGATTATTGTGCATATCTAATAAATATGATTGTTCAATAATATTATCTGAAGTATAATTAATATTAATATTTGCTCGTAATCGACTATGAAAATTTTCAACAAAATAATCATTAAAATTAACTAAAGATTTTGATATTATATTTGCTAAAGGATGATTAATTTGTTGCCAATAAAGATAATCTGAAATAAAAGCTAATGGTGCTTTATTATAATTTTTTCGTTTCCATCGAAGTGCAAATGTCCATAATCGAAATACGGTATCAAAATATTGATTAAATTGTCCAGATCTAAAAAGAATTGCATATATATTCAAAGTTGCTGGTACTAAATTATCCAAAAGATCTAACATTATTCTATATTCTATATCTTGGCAATTATTTCCAAATTTTAATAAAATTCCTTGTGATATTTTTTTCCATCCATTATGAATTAATTCAAGTAATAAATTAATTCTCCAAGGTTTAGGTTTTTTTGCAAATATTTTTTTTTCACCAAATAAATAATGAAAAAATTTTTCAAAAAATGAATAATGAATAAGAATAACTTGTTCTCAAAAATTTAAGGAAATATGAAGAGGCCCAATAATTAGAACAAAATTACCAACATTTTCAGGAACTGGAATAGCATTAAATTCTTCTGCATCAATTTCTTTATAAAAATGTGTCAAAATTTTTCGAATAAAATACTGTCCTGGCCAATCAGCAATTATTGGTATAACATTTTTTTGAAAATATGGTTGAAATGATTCTATTGAAGTAATCATTTTTAGTGCATCTAAATAATCATATGTTGATTTTAAATTTTGTTTTTGTACACCAATTATTTTTATATTTTTCATTGATCTTTCCTCTTTGCGTTCACTTATTGCATCATCATAAATATGTATAGTAAGCAATTCAATTTGATCTTGATTGTTAAATTCAATATTATTAGCAATCCAATTTAATTTTTGTGTATTATAACTTATATCAAATAAACCCTTAATATTATTATATAAATATTTTATAATAGATGTGTCATCAATATTATGTGGATTAAAAAATGAGCAATTATTAAATAAATTATTATTTATAATTGCTAAAGCTGGAGTTGTATTGATAATTGGCTTTGCTACACATGTTGCCATATGATTTACAGTACTAAGTGATGTTGTATTTGGTCTACAGTTTCCATGAATATCATGAAAATCATCAATATTAAAGCAATAAAAGATATCTGACTAAAAATAATAATTTTAATTAATAAATTTAAAAATTTAAATAAATAAAAATTTAAATTATTATAACTTACATTTAAATTGAAATATTCATTAAGTTTTGTTAAATGATTTTTTGCAATTTCTTTTTTGTATCTTTGAATTGTTTTTGTATGAACACTAAGACCAATATTTGATAAAGTATTAATTCCAGAATTAGTCATTCCTGATGATTGTAAATAAAGACCAAGATCTAATTTAAAATTATTAGCAAACTTATTCCTTATTCCAACTAAAAGATGACAATATGCAACTATTTGTTTTTTTGCTTTTTCTATATTTTTATCAAGTCTTTTTTTTTGGATTAATGCATTAATCATTTCATTAAAAAATCCTTTTAATTTTGGCTCATTTGCTTCTATTGTTTGTTGAAATTGTTCAGGATCTAATAAATATTCATTATTTTCTCTTTGATATTTTAATAAAATAGTTGTTAATAATTCTAATTGTTGAGAAAATGAATAATTTTGAACTATAAAAAAATAAATTAATATTTAAAAAATTAATTTGGCAGTATCTAAAATTTATATTAAACTAGTATTGTTATAGAAATTTTAAAGATAATACAAATATAATAATATATAGCATTATTTTTAAAGATCCTTATTTTATATAATACAGTACTAGTTTAATATAAATATAAAATATTACTTTTTTAAATTAAAATATAATTATAATATTAAAATTACCTAAATTATTTGAACTAGTTGATATTAAATTGTTATGACGATTTTGATCAGTTAATGCTTCTATTTTTAAATCCTTTTGAATAATTAATTTAATCAACTGATTAAAATTTTCTTTATTCATTGAAATTGTATTAACAGTTATGCTAATTTCAATATTTGTAATTTGTTGATTAATTTCATTTAATTTATTTTCATAAATTAATTCTTCTTTTTGAGTTTTAATTACTTCTATTAAATTTACTAAATAATCAGTTTCCATTAAGTCCATAGAAACATTAGATTCATTAATTCCACTACTTGGTTTTTTGACTCTATTTATTGTAGATATTTGATGCCGATAAGAATCTGCAATTTGATTATAGCAAATAGAACATAATTTATCAAATCCAGGTTTAAGATCTTGATAAAATTCTCTATCTGGACAATTATCAATTTTATTTTTAAAATCATCTGTAATATTTCTCCAAGTTGTAATATGCTTGAAACAAGCTGAACAAATTTGTTGAATATTTTGTTAAGACATTTTTTTAAAAAAAATTCTTAAATATGTTTATAAAATTTGAAAAAATTAAAAAATATATATAGTAAAATATATTGTATTTATATATTTTAAATTTAAATATACACTATATTATAATACTGTATTTAAATTTATTGCATAATAAAATTTAAATTTATTATATAATGATATTTTTATTATTATTAATAAATAAAATATATGTGTAATAAACAACTTAATAAAGATATAATATACACATATATATGTACATTCATATGTAATAGATATTTAGATTAACATGATAAAATTATACATAGAATATCTGTTGAATATCTGATGTATTTCACGAGCAAGTAATTATAGAATAATTAAACCATATCGATATATATATTTTTAATTAAATTTTATTTTACTATTTTAATCTTTCTTTTTTTATAAATGGATAAAAAAGTGTTAGGGAATAAAATTTATTTAGTATAAAATATTTAAATTAGCCAAGCGGATTAATCATTAAGATAAAAGTTTTATGTATGCAAATTCATAAGTGATTGGATAATTGCTGAAACTGTAATCTGTTAAACAATATTGAAATTTACCGGTACGTATATACTAGGGTGGTAACTCAGCTAAGTAAATCAAAACAATATAAGCGAACTATATATTACAGATTTTTTGTATTGCGCAAATAAAAGATCAATAATTGTCATTATTATATTTATTAAAATTAACTAACAATTCCGGGTTTTAAAAGTGCCTTGCCGAAGGCTAAAGTAACTAAGTCCTGAATTACTGAACCCAGTTTTGACCGTCGGGATGGCCGCTATTTGACTCGCACTAATCGGACTGTCTATTTTGGCACCAAGGTTACTCCCAAATTTGATAAAACTATTCGCCATCTAGCACATAAAACCGCAAAATCATTAGGAGTAGACCCCACTAAATGCCAACGCCTACTTTTTTACGAAATAACTCCTCGCAGCATTAAGGAAGCATTGAATAATCTGGTCAACTCCCAACTTTCACGACAAGTATTGGACCGCATGATCAGTTTTGTCTCAGTACCATTTTGCAAAAAAAATTACAAGCCTTATCGGCAGGTCGGGTTCAATTGGTAGTTTTGAAATTAATTATTGAACGGGAAGAGTTGAAAATTTTTAGTTATGAAAATTTGGGTTATAGTAACAATGCGTCTAACCAAACCAATACAATTATAAGTTATTGTATGGTGGTAGTATGGTGTATATCAGTTATTGGATCAAATATTTGTCAGAGATATATGGGCCGCGCTGCGGCCCATATATCTCTGACAGGTATTTGATCTGATAACTGATATGTATTAGTTATTGACCGTGAAGCGGGCAATAACTAAAAAGTTGACTCAGATCTGATAATTGGTTGATGACGGAATGGCGCAACCATTCCATCATCAACCAATTATCAGATCTGAGTCAAATTATTAATTATGCCCACTTCGTGGTCAATAATTGATAAATAATACACAAAATTCTAAAGAATATCACACTTCTTTTTCTAATTTCTTTTAACTAAAAGCTCTTCGCAAAAGATATCTCTAAAAAGTTATGCTTGATTTTTTGCAAATATTCTATTAAAGTTTCGACTTGTACAGTTAAGATCTATTTTTTTTATTTTTTTCACTTTAAAAAACTAATGAAATTTAAATTATTTATAAGATGAACGTTCAAGTTTATATGTTAATAAAAAATCCGAAAGTGTAACTTTATTCTCCTATATTTAATAAGTTACTTGTAAAAATTTTAAAGTAATTCGTTGGGTTTTCATCAAGTTGCGTTGTTTTAAAGTATTGATTTTAATAAATATAATTAATTTGTAAAGATGCCAATCTCTATAGCGATGGTATAACAATTAAATTGATTAATTGAACTTTGTGTAATATGAAAACCACCCTAGTACGTACTTACACAAATTATACATGAAATTTGTTCTAAACTAATCGAGTATTCGATTATTATATTTTTTTTTAAAAAAAAAATTTGATCACTTCCGATTTATTAAATTATTTTTAATAAAAATGTGGACCCGTTCGTTAGATTGATTAAGGTGCTTGCCAACACCCTAAATAACGTTATTATAGTGTGCACCGTCACAATCACTAACAAATCAATCAAGCTTACTGCTTGAGAACACCCAACCCTCGTTTTTCTAGTTGTTAAATGATCTTTAATAATAAAAATTTTTCAAATAGGCTATCGAAATACTTATACATACTATTAAATAATATACATATAATGAAATAATATAAACTTATTTGCAGGCCAGTCAACATTTTAAATATAGTTTTGTAATTTTGGCTTAGTAGTAAGTGACATATTTATTTGACTAAAAATCCATTACCATCTTTAATTTTAGAAGTTTTTAATACAAAAATCGAATTCCTATTTCTACTTAACATCTTTGTTTTAGCAAAGTGGCCTAAATAAAAAAATAATAATAATAGTCAGTGAATTGGACGAACTAAACAAAAAAACCCCACGAAATCAAACATATTGAAGAAAAAACAACAAAAAAAAATTGCAAATAATTGTTGTAGCTTAAATAATTAAGCAAAGCATTACTGGGCTAAAAAAAAAGAAACCTCATGATAATAAGAATCGTAGAATAAATATAACATTGTAATTTTCTTTCTTTCACATTGGCTACGGTTTGTTCGACACGTCTTAAACTTCAACTACTTTCGAATTTAAAAAATGCTCTAGAAAAAAGAACATTCCAGCAAGTTAGAACATCACTGAACTTCTACTAAGTGTTGTTATTGTTTGTACTATTGATTACAGACCTCCCTATTACGGCATGATACAACATGATGCAACTTGATTTCATATAGAGACGTTCGCCACGAAGTTATTCAATTAGTGGAATAGTGCACTGGTACTAGTTTTTTTCATAAGTTTGCTTATACGCGAAGTTCCGGTTTTACTATTCTATGCAATATAAATACTTGTGTAATGTAGATCCCGGAAATCATTGGAATCGAATGTCCCCCATGATACAAATTTCCAATTTCATATAAAATCGATTTTAGATCAACTTTGTGTAACCAATTTATATGATATCATATGATTTACGTGTAAACATCATATGATCTGACCAATCAATTCTTTGTACAACCTACAAAAATCATATAGCGTTCTACAAAAATTTAATTATATGTAAAGTTGACTTTTTTTAAAGCAATGGATATTGCACAACTTCATAATTATAAACAAACTATTTAAAACTACCTATTATATAAATTTTATACAAATTGGCCAAGATCTTAAAAAAATTTATCAGAAGCATTTTTTTATTTACTATATAAAATTCTAATATACCATGTAGATCATATGAAAAATGATCTACGTTCACAAGCAAGGATTTACATTCTCATATAGAAAAGGAAAATTGAATATAGAATACGATTAAATCCATTTGAAGTTGTAAAAAGGCAATATTTATAGTTAGTTATTGTATGGGTTGTAGTGAATAACCCAGTTACACGCGTGTTCATATTCCGTGCCGAAGGCACGGACGGGATTTAAATCTGAACCACTGTGTGTAACGGGTTATTCAACATACCCATATAATAACTATTTTATTGCACGGTGTCTGACGTAACAATCCCGTGCTAATAAGTAAATGAAAAAAGCACGGGTTGTCACATAAGACCCGTGCAATAAATTTGTTATACATTTTTCCACATAAATTTTAGGAAAAATGGATCAAAATGCTAACGTAAACATAAACTGCAATAAATTTTATCGAGAGGAATCTCGTATCTGTCCAGATTGTAATCATGTAAAGATTTCTTATGGTTGGTGTAAATTTTGCGAATCAGAATATATGCGTTTGACTTTCACGAGTTGACGAAGTGGAAATAAATTCATAGTTATTGCACGGTGTACAATCCCGTGCCAATAAGTAAATGAAAAAGCACGGGTTGTCACATAAGACCCGTGCAATAAATTCGTTTTACATTTTTCCGCATAAATTTTAGGAAAAATGGATCAAAATACTAACGTAAACATAAACTGCAATAAATTTTATCGAGAGGATCTCGTATCTGTCCAGATTGTAATCATGTAGAAGTTTCTTATGGTTGGTGAAAATTTTGCGAATCAGAATATATGCGTTTGACTTTCCCGAGTTGACGAAGTGGAAATAAATTCATAGGTTTATTAATTCAACACACACAAATTAATGCGACACAAGTTTGTGATTATTCAGAGTATATATATAAGCTTTGATAATATCGAAATAATCGAATGTGTTGGTCGAGGAGAATTTAGCAGTGGGTATAAAAGATATTGGATAGACGGGCCTCGTTGGGTTTGGAATGAAAATGAAGATTTTTGGAGACTAAGTGGACCACAAAAGTAGCTCTTAAAAGACTTGATAACTCTCAGAACTTTTCTATAACCTTTTTAAAACATATATGATGCAGAAATGTGAATCTTTTTTTTTTTACATTTATATAGAATAAATAAATAAATAATAAATCTGTTTTTTTAATTTATAGCTTGAAGTATATCGGCTTTGGGATAACAAGAGATGAAACAGGACGTTTTATGTTTGTTATGCGATATTATGAGAATGGAAATCTTTATGAATACATAGATAATAATAAAGGAGTCATCGGTTGGAGAGATATGACTGATCTTCTTTGGGAAATCGCAGGTGGTCTCGAAAAGATTCATTCTGAAGGCTTCTGCCACACAGAATTTACATGGAGGAAATCTTCTGATTGAAGATGAATCGGTATCTACTGATGCAAAAATGCAGACATTGGACTTTATGGCCCCAGCTGACAAATCAGTTCCACAAGATGTAATAATTGATGTTTTACCTTTTATCGATCCACAAGTGATACCATAAACCAACGGCCAAGTCAACTTCAGATATATATAGTTTTGGAATAATTATGTGGGTCTTAACTTTAATCGAGCACATGATAAGCAACTTGCTTATGAAAATTTGTAAGAATTTACGTCCTGAAATAAGTGAAGAACTTAAATCAGAAATGCCAGAAGAGTATCATAACTGAATAAACCAATGTTGGGATCCTTTTCCAGAAAATCGACCAGCAGCTACTCAATTAAATAAACAACTGCAATATGCGATGATCCTGATCCTTCTCGAATTTCAAATAGTTTTGGTATTGCTGAAGAAAAAAGGTGGAAGGGAAATTGAAAGTAGACTATCACCCACATATACTATTCATAAAGATACAATGTATTATTGATTATAGAATTATAGGAGGATAAAATAATTCTTTAATCTATTCTTTATAAATTTGTTTCTAAAAACGATAAAAAGCAACACGTTTTTTTATATCCTGGATATCCTGGTAATGCAGCATTTGTTTGCTGTCAACATTAATTTCGAAGATGCGTTTACAGAAGGCTTAGACTGCATAATAAAAATTTATTTAAATATCCTGTTTGGGAAAAGCTTTTGATTTCAAGACATAAATTTTATTTGGATCCTTCAGCTAATCTATATATTTAAACCATGCATAATTAAGTTTTCAAACAAGTATAGAAATTGAAATCCTATCGTTACAAAGCAGGTCCATTTTATTAAACAAACACCATTCCATAGGTACAGCGCGGCGTTTGATGTGATTTGATCAAGCTTTTTCAACATTTTTCTTCACCTCTGAAATTGTACCGTGAGGAGTTTCGCCACTCTTAAATTAATCACTTAGTCTCTTAAATTACTTTGTGATAAAAATGTAGCATGGTGTGCGCAATCTGAAGGCATCAAACTTTCGGTTTAATCATCTTTAACTTATCTGCAGAATTTTAACGCTTTTGATTTCCTTAGACTGCACGCACATACGTGCTTACAGTACACCGATTTTCTTCGATTCTATTCATGCTTAAAATGTATTGCAGAATGTCATTATGGAGTAACCAAATACTGAAATAGCAAATATTGACCTAACAAACATTGACCATTAATGATGAGCTTCAATATGACAAAGAAATCCGTACTTATTTCCGCAAGTGACACAAACAAAAAAAGGAATGTAAACACAACAAGAACGAAAAGGTAACTGAATTTTTTGGGACACTTCATATCGGCTAATCTGCATAGTCTACTAATGAGTTATAATTCCAGTTAAAATTTTAAATTATTTTACTCCAGATCTGTTCATATGGTCAACAATTTTGACCAGAATTATAACTCATAGGCTGTTTATATTTATTGGTTAAACATTGTCATTATTGTACTTTTTGAGCTTCAGTATTTAATGTCACGGCTGAAGCTGAAGCTCAGGGGTCTCGATTGGAAACTATAAGCCCTGCTAAAATTCACATATACTCTATAAATATAAAATCTACACCCAAACCATACCCTAACCTAGAAGACAAAAGCGAAAAAAACATCCAAAAAAAATTTAAAAATAGGTCAAAGCTTCAACATCAGCCAATTTCAGCATCAGCCGTGACATTTAATAATTAAAGTTCTGATAATATTTGGTAATATTTGAATCATCTCAATGAGACAATCTGAGTGGTGCCAAATTATCAGGATCTAATTATTGGATATTGAGAAATTCAGCTCAAAGCTTTAAATATTATTTATTTATAGCAAGAGTGTTTTCGGTTTAGAATTTTTGAGTTCATAAATAAATATAGTAAATAAAAAAAAAAGACTTAATTTCATGTTCTGCTTCTTTTAACGTGATTTCTTAAAAATAGGGTTGAAATTGATACAAATTCATATTTGATATAAATCATTTTATTATTTTGTAGATACGAATAATTTGTCATCAACATATTTCACGACTATCAATGAATCAAAGATCACATTTTATTGCCATGAATCTGTTTAAGCAGTCCATTAATTAAAAAGGAGAATCTCAATCTCAAAAAAATACTGTAGATAGTCACCTTTCCTTTCAGTAATTCCAACAATCTAGATTCGAATTCCGCCTCAATAACATTCATTTGTATTATTCTCCCATAAACAATATCTTACTGTAAATGATGATAACATATATTATAAAATCAAATGTTAAACTATATGTTTTTTAACTTACCCGTTACGACAATTTTATTATTAAAATGCGATAAAGCCGCTAAAATGGTGCAACAAAAACTGGTCATTGAATAGAGTCACTACACTTTTATCACTAAGTCGTCTAAATAATATTTATTGTAATGTAAAGATAATTCATAGGCAAAAATTTCCAATGCAATATGCGGATAGATCAGTCGCGCAACCAAAATCCAGCAAATCGGCCAAAATTTAGGATTGGAATTCATCAGAACTAGGTTGATATTAAGTTATAATGCTAGTCAGTCAACTATACTATAACAAATTGGCATCTGAGATCTGGGCAATTTTACTTAATACGCGGACTTTAGTTTATTGGTAAATTTTGAACGATTTTAGGCGAAATTCCATCAATTCCGGTCCATTCCGACCTGGAATTTTGGTCGATCCGCTGAATTTTAGTTGCGTGACTGAGATGCCGTGAACGAAGTCACGTGGCATCAATTTATCACGAGACCGTGACCCAGGTCCATGACGTAGAGGCAGGGCTAGCAATGGATTATGTCCAGTAAAAATGATTATATCAATGGACTTCAATGGATCAATGGATATATGCCTATATATGTCCATTAATCCATTGGTCCATTGATTTTTAGTTATAAAGCCAATAATACTCAATGCTATTATATAGCTTCACAAATATAAATAACTGTGATTACATAATAGCATTGGCAGGTTATATAACAAGTTGAATAGCATTTAAGGGTAGAGGGTACATAGATTATTTTTATATAGGTTTTTTTTCAGCAGTTATGCTAATACTTTATTAGGGTTTGCATTATCTTAACATAATAACAAAATTATATAAAAAATAATCTTTTAAAAATCTAAATTACAAATATTAGCTCACCCAGTTATTCAGAAAATGCCTATGTAAGACCTGCTATAATGAGGTTTTTCTTATACTATATAGCTTTGTTCTAAGTTGTGTAATATTTCATCAGATGGTTCTCACAGCGATCATAACTACTAACTATTTTTTCTACCAATTTGCTTGCTTGCCACTATTGATCCAACAAGCTACCTCTTTTCTAACTATTTTCCAAACTTTATTTCTATGTTCTGTACCTTTTGCGAAGAGCTTTCCTTCCTTTCTTGTTTATTTTTCTTTTTTCCTGCCTCTTACTACATTTCTCCTTTATTGTGATATTTAGATCTTCTTTCTATTCTTTTATTAGCTTATATCTAGAAATCCATATTCTTTTATGTATAATCTTTATCCATGTTTTCCATAAAATAACTAGGAAATTTACAGTTTGTTTGTTTGATTTGAAAAGTGGTTTCAATTTCTTATAGTCTTTTGTTGTTATCAGGTCCCTTATCCAATGTTCTTTTCTTCTTAATTCATCCTCTGTACTACCTTTTTTTAAACTTACTAGAACCTTTTCTATTTTCTTTTCTGTTTCTTCTATGTTTTCCATCTTTTATAAATTTAGTTTTACTGCATACTCTTCGAGGTCCCTAAGTAGATTTATTGATACTTTGCAACTTATAAGATGCTATATTGTTTTGTTCTTCTCTTTGCATACTATACAGGTAGTACTCCTATATATGTTAGGTTTTTTTCTATTTAGGGCTACTAGTACTGATAGCAGATTATTAATATATTTAATTTCAAAAAGCTGTACTGTATTTTATCCTGTTGTGTAGTTTTGAACTCTTGTACTACTTTTAGTAATTTTGTAAAATATCAGCTAGTATTGGAGTTTGGTACATTTTTGATAAGTTGTATTGTTTTTTGTATGTGCAAAGGTCCATTCTGCTTTGTTAACCAATCTTGTAAGCATTTTAACAAAAGAGTGAATTGGCTTTTTAATTGATTCCTTATTCCATTCATACTTTGTTTCGATATCTTTCATGCTATCTGCTCTCAGTACAAAATGCTTTTAACTATTAGCTCCTTTTTTGGCTTTTTTATCTACTACTTTATTAAAAATTCTCCTGAATAACCTTTAACTTTAACCCAAAGAACTTTTAGTTTTTTTGTTTTTATTAGGTTTACTACTAATGCTACTAATTCAGCATTCTTAATCTTTATCCATTTTCTTGTACCTTCTATTTTGAGATCCTTTTTGATTGCTAATATTGCTGTCTTGCTATTCGTTCTGATTTCTAAACTTTTCTTATTAGACATTATTAACAAAGCTACTAAGATTGCAATGAGTTTGGCCCAAGTTAAAGAAAACTATTTTTCTGTTGAAAATACTATCTGTCTAATATATTGACCCTTTTCATTTACTTGAACAATTCCATAGCCCATTCTTATTATATTTTCTACCTTCTTTGTTCTGAGTGAGCTATCAGTATAATATACTATATTATTCAAGTAATAATTTTGATCTGAAATTTTTTTTAACAAATATTTCATTTTTACATTTCCTACAATTCTATCTATCCAATATTTTTTCAACTATTGCACTCTACTATAATTTTTTTTTACTCCTTATTGTTTGGACCTCTCTTGCAAGAATGCCTTTCTTGCTCGTGACACTTTTCTAGAGTTTGTAACTTAAATAAAAACTGGAGATCCTATACCATTCCTTTAACTAGATTTGTTATATTACCTAAAATTGTTTATTTTTTAGTGATATTGCTTGAGTTATTAACAGGTTTTAGTACTATATACTTTTCATTTTCTATCTCTATATCTACTTCTATATATGTTTTGATTTCAATACTTTTTCTTGCTTTTTTCTTGACTTTTCTGGTTCTTTGTTAACTTGTTCTTTCTATAAAACCTACTCTCTTTTTCATTTGTTAGACTCTATCTTATTCAAATGAAAGATAAAGCTATTTTGATTTGGAGCTAGTAGGACCTGGACATATCTCATATAGAGCATAACTGGATTTTGGCCAATTTTGAC
Source organism: Gigaspora rosea (assembly GCA_003550325.1). Taxonomy (NCBI): domain Eukaryota; kingdom Fungi; phylum Glomeromycota; class Glomeromycetes; order Diversisporales; family Gigasporaceae; genus Gigaspora; species Gigaspora rosea. The sequence goes on along the minus strand of QKWP01000911.1, from coordinate 179,566 downwards.
ATAATTTGCTAAAAATAACAAAACTATATTTATTTAGATAACTTTTGGATCAGTAATCAGAATTGAATGAACTTTTTTTTGTTAGATGCGTTTTACTAAGAGCTTCATTTTAAAAAAATTTCATTCAAATTGGACCACTAGATGCCAAGATAATTGCCAAAAACTGTTTTTTGTTTCTCAAATTTTAGGGGTTTTTGCTAAAATGCATAACATATAACATTTGTACTAGATGTCTGGGGTCCTGAACTAGCACTCTATAATTGAGAATATTGTGGCCAAGTGAAATATCTTGTGATCTAGTGATCAGAATTGGATGAATTTTATACCATTCAATTCATCTTATCGAGATGAATTGAATGGTATAAAATTCGCCTAATTTCGATCACTAGATTACAAGATATCATCATTTATACAAAATACATGTTTTTGCCAGTGTATAAAATAGCATGATAAAAATCCGGATCTACCGTTTTTTTATATTGCATATACTGGTATTTTAAAATTGGGCTAGTGCAACAAACGGTGCATGATTTGGAATTTTTTGAAGTAACCGGTGCATGCATCTATGTGCCCTCAATGATCTGATGAACATTTTCTACTAATGCAGTTTTTTTTTTTTGAACTGGTATTTTTTTATATAACAGGTGCATGTACTGGTAAATTAAAATTTCTATTTTAAACATTAGTTTTTGCGCATATTTGAATTTTTTATTAAATATATATAGAATATTTAATAGTTAATAATTTATGATCCACTGATCTGTTTTGGATGATTTTACCACCAAAATGACCATCTCAGTGAGATGATTCTAACAAGTATAAAATCGTCAAAATCCAATCACGGGTTCTGAAATCGATATAGATTTATCTTATATAAATTTGCAAAATTTTTACATATTTACCTTTAACGAACTTGGGATCCCGTGATTGGATTTTAACGATTTTGTACTTGTTAGAATCGTCTCTCTGAGATGGTCATTTTTGATGGTAAAATTATCCAAAACGAACCAGTAGATCAAAAATTATTCACTATCAAATAATTGGTCACAATACCCTTCTCCCCTCTAGAATTTAGTTTTTATATCTAATATTATATTTGTGTACTAATTATTTATATCTAAAACTATATATAATATAAGATTTTTTTACAATAATTTATTTTTTATTAAGTATAGTTCAAATTATAAAAATTCTACAAAAATCTATTTGCTTATTAAAAAATTTATAAGTAGAAGCTTTAACCTGGCCACAATACCTCCAACTCCCTTATATTTTAAAAAAAAAAAATTTATAAAAAATTTCTTAAACCTATTTGATCTGTAACTTGGCATATATAGAGCTTACGGATCTTTATTCGAATAATATTCAAATAACTTAGGGTTAGCAAATATCTAGTCGAATATTCGCCGAATGACTAATATTCGCCGAATATTCGAATAATCGAATAATTATAAATATTCGAATACATATAATTATTCAAATAATTATATATATTCGAATAATTATAATTATTCGAATATATATAGTTATTTGAATAATTAATATATGATTTATCCAACAATAAATTTAAAATTGCGCATTGTATACCGGCCGCACGGCTTTTTTTTTTTATAGTAAAAAATTTTTTTTTATATTAGTCTTTTTTTATCATTAAAAATGGATTTAAAAAGACTAATTAAAGCTTATTGTGGATGTTAATTCTCTATTAATATTAATCACATTTTTTCAAACCACGATAGTAATATGATATATTAAACACCATTATTTGAATGATCGATTTATTTAATCAATTGCTACATTTAGAATGTTAAATAACTTGCAATTAACCCTCACTTTGCTTCGGGTATATAAAATAATATAAATTTATATTTTAAATTATTTATACCAATTTAATTAAACCTATATTTTAGAAAAGCTATATTATGTTATATTGCATCCAGCTATGTTGTGACCCAGATTTGAATTGTCCCGATTCAAATTCAGGACTATCCCGAATGAGAATTTTGTGGTTTTGGCCAAAATTATGCTAACGCTAACTAAAATTCAAATTACTTATTCTAAGTGCCAACTCTAACTCTAAAGTTTCAATTCTGTCTAAATAATCTGCAAACGTCTTATCCGGGGCAGCCTGATTCTGAATTGGGATGATTCCATTCTGTGTACGTATGAACGTATAAATATACTATATCAGATATATTAATTTAAATCCTGTAGATTCGCAGAGATGGGTAACGCTGATGGAAAATTTAATATTAGAAATTGTTAGTGAATTAGAGTTGAACTTAAATCATTGATTCAAATTGTTAATGGAATTGGTAAATCATTCATTCATTCAAATTGTTAATGGAATTGAATTTGAACTTAAATCATTCATTATAATCAAAAGTCGGCAGAGATAGAGTGTGCTATAAACATAGAATTTGGTTGAAAAAGACGAAAATAAGACATCATTTATTAACAGAAATCTGTAGATATGGTGGTTAGAAATTGTTGCCGGAATAGAATTTGGATTGAAAAGGATGAACATATGGCATTCATTTTTGTCAAAAATCCGCAGAGATGAGTGACGCTGATGGAACATTCCAGGTTTGATATTGTTATCAAAATCGAATTGAAGTTGAAAAGGATGAACACAAGTTATTCATTCATTATCAAAAATCGACAGAGATGGAGTAGGTTATCAACATGGAATTCGGGCTGAAAAGGACGAATATAGGGCATTATTTATTAACAGAAATTTGCAGAGATAGTAACATTGATTGTTGGAAATTGTTATGAAATGGAATTGGAATTGAAAAAGATGATTATGTGACATTCATTTACTGTTAAAAATCTGCTGAGATAGGTAATGCTGATGGAACATTTAATGTTAACTTAATGGAATTGAAGTTGAAAATGATGGACATAAGGCATCGTTTATTAATAGAAATCCGCGGAGATGGGTAACACTGATTGTCAGAAATTGTTAC
>QKWP01000911.1:159286-170205 GCA_003550325.1 Gigaspora rosea | reverse complement strand
GTTACTAATATCAATGGGCACGTACTGTACATAAAAATTTTGCATTAGACATTAATGCTAATACTATTAGCTTAGTAATACAATTTTACAGGTCAAGATATGGATAAAAGTTTATATAATTATATATTATGTATACTATCGGCCTTGGTATCGTACGATTTTACATGTAAATAAATAGATTTAATTTGGGTTTATAAATATATTATTTGAATATAATGAATTATTCGAATATAATAAATTATTCGAATATGATGAATTATTCGAATAATTCGAATATGATGGATTGTTCGAATACAATAGATTATTCGAATTATTCGATTATAATTAATTATTCGAATTATTCATCGAATAAATATTTAGAAAACTTTATTCGAATATTTTCGAATACGAATATTATTCGAATAACGAATATAAATCTGAAGCTCTAGGCATATATAATAAATATATATAGTACAAAATATAAAAAAAACTTAAAAAAACCTGTTTTATACTATTTTATTCAATTTTTGCATTTTTTTGATTTTTGTATTTTTTCAATTTTTGCATTTATTACCTGCCTATCTGCTGGGTTACTATTATAGGCTAAATTTTTTATTAGCATATTTCAAATATAAGATTTGTAAAAATTACTCCCATTAGCATTCTTTTAAATATACTTTTTATGCTACAGTCAGACCTCCATAAATGCAACCTTCATAAATGCAATACCTCCCTAAATGCATGTTTTTTTCTATTCCATAAAATGTTATTAGTGCTAAATGCACGTTCTATATTCTGTAAATGCACGTTCTCTTGAATAACATTTTATATCACACTAACCTCCCCAAATGCACGCGGCCAATCAAATTTTAGTATTTAAAATAGGTTATACAGTTTTGGTAGAAGTTACACAAACTTGATGATCTAATTTTTAAAGCTGCAATTTAATTGGCTCTAGCTAAATGCAAACATTCCTAAATGCACGTTGTAGGCTTGTCCCTATGAGTTGCATTTATGGAGGGTTGACTGTATTTAGCTGTTTTCAAATATAACCTTTTCCTCCAATACCTATTTTTCAAATATAACCTTTTTTTAAAAAAAGGGCCTCTATTAGCAATTGTTCAAATATAATCTCACATAGATTATTCGGGTCCTTTCTAGTACCACCATGTTCGATTATTTCATTTTTGATCAAATTGTACCAATTTGCCACTTTTCCTTGCAGATTAATACCAAAAGCTGCTTTGATTTGCATTCATGTGCATATTGTTGTACTATCTTCTTGTATTAGTTGTGATATCAAATATAAACCCAGTGCACTTGTGCTAATTGTCTCATAATATGCCTGCCTACTTTTTAATATCTTTGCAATTGTATGATTATTCAGTATATTAGCTAAATCGAGATTCCAACTCTTTGTAAAACTATTATTCTCTACAAAAAATGCCTAACTAAGCTGCTTGTTATAGTACTTTTAGCCCCAGATTTTTGATTTTGTAGCTTCTTTTACATAAAAGATTTTGATTCGTCAATAGGCATTTTATTGAATCTAATTTTCTTTGCTCTTGCCTAAACCTCATTACTGTTGTCTTTTCCACATTATTTCTCTTATTTAGTCTTATCAATAAATCTGTAATATGATGTTCAGTAAGTGGTTCCATAAATCTTTAAAATTTAATATATCTGGATGTTTCGGTATTCATTTGTTGTTGTCAAAAGTAATAATATTTTCCATTTAGCTAAATGCAATATTGGCCACTATATTTTTTTATATTGATTTTTTGATAAACAAAAGACCATTAATCTATATTCCAGAGCCAGAAGAAGGACTGCATTGTTTATATAAATGATCTGGACAAGGAACATTTTTTTGTACTTTAAGAGACCTACTAATCAGCTAATTTCTTTCTTTGCTCTAACTATGTTAGCTTTTGTTGGCTCAAAATTAAGATCTATACTCCCAAAAAGCACATTGTTTCTTTTGGGTCTTTGGCCAATACTCTTATAGCAGATTTCCTATAAGAACAAATGCTCTTCTTTACATCTTTTTTTTTAGAAAATACAACTACTAGCTTAGTTTTACTAGAATTTATTTCAATATCATTTAAGTAGTAGAATTCTTTTGCTATATTTAGTGTTCGTTGCATATCTATCTGACTTCCTGTTATCTAGGTTGTATTATTCACATAAACTAAGACACCTACTTGTACTTCTTCTCTCTCTCTTGCAGGTCCTATTTGCATGTATATTGTTCAGTTGCATTTTGTATTCTAGCTTTTTTTTTTAAATTCTACATAGTAGAGAGTCATAAAAGATTTTTTATATCAAAGGCAAAAGTACCTTCCCTTGGTCTATTCCATTATTTGCTTTGAAAAACTTAGTGTTTTCATGCTTCGTTATAATGCTAATTTTTCTATCTTTATAAATATTAATAATAAAATCTATCACTTTTCTTGAAAAGCAAATATGTTTTAGTGCTTTTTCTAGCACAACTATGCTAATAGAGTTGAAAGCTTTTTTTATATCTTGGAATACAATTTATAATTTCTTTCTTTCTTCTACAGCTTCTTCTAGCATATTATTTATAATGTATATTGGGACTGCTGTACTTTCACTAGACAAACCTGCAAAATTTGCACCTTTTAAAATTTCTTTTTCTTTTAGTACTGAGTCTAGTTTGACCTGAATAATTCTTGTTACCACTTTTTTGAAGGTTTCTAATAATGTAATATGCCTTGTACAGCCCAAATTATATTCCTAGCAACTTGTTTTAGAGATCAAAAAGAGTTGTCCCAACTTCCATTTTTTCAGGATTTGACCTGTGTTTAGGATTATGTAGGGTTCCAAGCTCTGACCCAGATAACTGTGAAACTGATAACTCGACCTGAAAAAAATACTATTTGGATCATATTTTTGACAAACCAGGTTAAATATATAAATGGGCCATCCATCAATAAACAGGCCATCTGTCTATAAGTGGGTCACCCATTAATAAATATGTCACCTGTCAATAAGGTATAGGAGAACATCTTCTTTATACAAAATTTTTTTAAAATTATGTATTTGGTTGTATTGTTGATTTGACTTCACTAATCAGTTATCTGGGTCATCTAAATATAACCGGGTAACCCATTTTATTTGAATAGCCAGATCACCCAATTACAACCAGGTAACTGTTTTAATTGGGTAACCAGGTTTAGTTTCAGGTACCCAGTTGGAAAAGATAATTGATCTGACAAGTTACAGATAGAGATTTTCAAACCAGTTTGGAACCCTGATCATGTTAGTAAACCTGATAAACTCTTTTGTTGTTCTTGGTATAACTTTTTTCAGAAGAATATATCCAATTTTGATATTTCTGGTGCTGTTTTATTATGCATCTTGTTTAACACAGCTGTTCATTCCTCTTTATTAACTAAATCGAGAACACTTTTATAACATGACAGATCTATCTAGCTTTTTACATTAACTTTTCATCCCATTTTTCATTTATTTCCTTAAATTTGTAATTTCTCTCACAGAATTGTTTCTTAAAGTGTACTACTATACAGTCAACTCTCTCTAATCCGAACTGCCGGGACTGCTTTTTTTTACTATGTAAAAATTTGAATAAGTTCAGTTTTCAAAAAGTTATATATAGCTTATTCGAACTTTATAATAAAATTTACAAATGTTCTAGGAGATTTTGTTCAGTTTAAAGAGAGTTTAATAGTGTTCAGTTTAGAGAGGTTTGGATTAAAGAGAGGCAACTGTATACTTTTTAACTTTTCATCTTCAACTATTAATTTTTCATTTTGGTAAAAGTTAGTTTTATTTTTTAAGACTCTGTCTATTTTAATTCTATTGCATAGTTTGTTTAATAAGTTCATTAACATTTTCTTCTTCTTACTATTCATTATGCAAAATCTATTCTCTATTCTATCACGTATCTCGTTTTCTCTTTTATTTCTTTCCTCAAATTCTGCCTTTTTTCTTAATATCTTTTCCTATTTTTTCAACTCATTATCATCAATCTGGTTCCATGTACTAGGCGGTAAGGGCAACAAAGGTATTTGTGTTTCGTTCTCCTTATTTACTTTTTCTATTTGCTTATTAGACTTTGTCTGATCAAAAGTGTTAATTGGAACACTTTTTCTTTTTTTCTTTGACTCATACAAACTGTACAGAAGTTTCAGCTCCTTGTAATATTTACATTTTGGAATTGTCTTTTTACATTGTGCTTCTATTTTTATTGACTTTGTTCATGGTATATATTTAGCTACTGCTTGTTGTATTGTATTGCAGATACGGTCCCACTTTATGTCTATTTGTTCGTTATTATATCTTTGGTATTTTCTTTCTTTACCTTTATTTACTCTTTGTAGCTTGTTTACTAGACAGTTATCATAGTCTTCCAATTTTTTTTTGAGACCTTGTGGTATAAAAAAATTTTGCATACTGGGTTTTTATTTTGTTTGTGCCAAAGCTTACTATAGCTAAGTATCTTGCTTGTGTCTATGGTTGCCCATGCCAATTTATAGACACTTCCAGTTATTAGATTTATATTTGTGATTTTACTTTCTTCTAACAAGCTTTCTATTTCCTTATCTATCCATATATAATCTATTCTCAAAATTATTTTTCCTCATTGCCATAAGTACTCTTTTTTGTAAAGTTTTATTTGTTAAATGTATTAATAAAGTTTTTACTTTTGCACCAACTTAAAAGTACTTTTATTAACTCTTATTTTTATGCCCACTATTATTTGTATCCAAGCTTGTACTACTTATTGCATTAAAGTCACCCAAAATGTATACATATGTGTTGATCCTATTTTTGCATGTTTCTTTTATTAAAGTTTGTTGTATTTCTCTATTAATTTTTTTGTCTTCCAGTAGTAGATACACTATCCAAATCTGTAGTACAACTTTTCTAAAAAACAATTCTATTTTGAGTATATACAACATATATTTTACCACTTTCTCTACATGCTTTTGCCACTTTTCTTCAATTAGAATTCCTATACCTGCATCTTTGTTTTTATCTTCTTCTTTTTTTGACCAAAAGCTTGTACAGTATACCCAAATGCTTTGTTTCAATTAGGAGAAGAAGTAAAAATAAGCGAACAGAACATCTATTTTCCTTCTTTTTACCTATATTTGTCTCTGTAATTCCAATAATATTCAATTTTTTTAAGGGTGTGGCGCCTTAGAGAAGTGGTCAAGGTGTCACCCCCAAGCGGCAGGTTGACAGTTCAAATCCCACTGTTGACGCTTTGAACAATAGGCCTGTGTTCGGTAACCATGTGGCTCAGATCGATTGGGTTGTAAAAACCTGTTACCTTGGTTCCACCATCTTGAATAGGAGCTACGGCGCAATGGTGTTATCATTACACCGTAAAATCCAGGGAACCGGAGAAATGGAAACCCGTTTGGCAAGTCCCGAATTAGGAGGTAATAGTGAAGATCTACAATGGCACTACCAAAAGAAGATGGGTGGCCGGGATCGGAATGAACCTAATAAGGGCAGGCGGCTTTGTCGCTAAATCTGTATCTGAAGTGGAATGGGACACAGAAGATAACGGTAGGCAGTTGGTGCGAGGGTAAAGTAGCCCTTAGGCTGATGATTTATCTAAAAGAGTTGGGGCCCCTTAATATCTGCGCTTGTGCAGTGTAACAGGTAGTAATAGGAAGAGCGTAAACCAGAGGGTTTAAATAGGCAATTCCTGTAGTTGGGTTGTAGGTATGGCAGCTAGTGTAGAACCTTCGGGCAGACTACTTAAATTAGGCACCAAAAGTGCACGTGTGGCTAGTTGTATCCTCATTCATGTAATAAATATTACGTCCTAATAACTCATAATAAAATCCCGGCCATAGTACCCGGCCTCTAAAGTTAAAAAAAAAAAAATATTCAATTTCTTTTTTTTACTATAATCTGCTAATCTTACTAATTTTCTCTATTTAATCTCAACTCATTAACATTATGTACCCCTAGCTTTAACCTACTATAATCTTCTATAGCCTTTGATTCACTCTTCGCACTAAAAAGTTTTTACTTTTGAGTATCTTCTTGCAAGACATTAGCAGGATTATCTGTCTTGCTACTCTTATTTAATTTACCTGCAGCCACAATTTAGAAGTGTTAAGCAAGTATCTGCTCAAACACTTTGAACTTTTTTCTTATATCTAAAAGCATTTTTCTCAAACTACTTTCTTCAATTTGAGCCTTTCTGTTTTCTTCATTTGGACTTTTCTCTCTTTCTTCATTCACATTTCTACTTCTCTTCAAGAACTGATTTTGATTAGGAAATAGCTTTTGTTTTCTTGCTTGCATAAAATAAGAATCCACTTCTTTTCTTTTTTTATTTATATTTGTAGTACTTCTTGGTTCATATTTTTCATATTGTTTTCTTTTTCTGTGAATTTTTTTTTCATATCTCCTGGTCTTCTCTTCTTGTCTAATTGTGTAACTAAAATTTTTTCTTTATAAGGATTTTGTATCCAGAATAAACATGTATAATAATAAAAAAGATTTATTCTTCTTGCTTTTTTCATATCTTATTTCTATTATTTGGAATGAATACTGATTTAATACTGTACTTTTTCATTTGTCTTAGCAAAACTGCCTCTGGTACAGTTTTAGGCATATTTCTGACCTTTGCTTTATAATGATTTCACTTTAGCAGTTATTTTCTATTACAAAAACCTGCATTAATATTTATTAGCTTTCTGCCTTTTGTAGCTACAGTCCAATTGCTAATAAGCTCCAGTTTTCTTTTTTTATTTTTTGGCTCAATACTTAAATATACTTTCTTGGTTTCTCTTTAATTACTCCAGATAACTCTTCCCTTGGTTTTTTTCTTTGAGTTTGTATTTTACTCTTCTTTGATCTTTTCTTAATTTTTTCTATTCTGTAGTCCATAATACCATATACCAAATCTAGTAAAAGCTCTTTTTTTAAAATCCCTCTCTTTTTCAGTTTTTATTCCTGTCTCTGTGTTTAGCACTTTTTTTACTATGAGCAAACTAAGATTTTTAGCTTTCTTTTTTTTTTTTTTTTTGTGTTAAGATGAGATCGTACTTTAGGTCTTTATTGAATGTATATCGATCATTACAATATTATTGTACAATCTTTATACTATCTACTAAGTACTGAGACTTGAACTATTTTAACCATGACCTAAGCTACCAGAGCCTTCCATATTTCTATTTATATAGCTGACCTGGCTTTGTACGTTCCTCTCCAACCAATAATTGGCATTCACATGTTCGCCACTTTACCTTATACTTCCAGATTGGTATACCTGAGTCCCATACTGGCATACTTTTTGAAAGTTAGTATCCCAAGCCATGCAGCTGCTTTTACTACATTGGGTAAATATTTCAAGCCTGCTTGCTGCATCTTCATGGCCCTGGATTTAATGCTCTGAATTCAGTAATGTGCGAATGATTATACTTCCTGCTATAGTAATGAGTAACCAGGCATGTTTTGCAAATGCTTCCAGTACCAGGTATAGTTGGATGGCATTATGAGGCTCTGGAAAACCATGATGCACTTTATATGCACTTATACCAGCTATGCCTGTATTAGTAGTCCCAGCCTCTCTTAACGTCTGAGGACTTTCATATGGGTATGCCTAGAGCCTGTTAGACCTTAACACATACATGCCTTTATGCTTCTACTTCTCATTGGCCAGTAAGCTTCATTTGCCCTTGCAAGATTTATACCAATTCCCAATACTCACATCCAACCTTTTCTCTAACGTTATACTGATTTATCCCAAACTACCAAACTAGTTAGCTCAGAAGGCCTGGCCTTATGTGCCTAATGAACTCTCTTTCCTTGGTACCTAATTCCAAAACATAGGTCCTTTTTCTTCAATATGACTTAGGCAACTAGGTTAGCATTTCCTCTTGCTATAGGGTTTTTCTGTTCAGTTTTTCAGTCTCTAGTCGAAGTTCTGGTCTTCTGTAGTACTGTAGAAAAACCTTCTTTATCTCTTTGTTTGGGGCTTGCCAAATGGATTTCAATTGTTTCAGTCCCTTGAATTTGTCTGTGTAAACTTACACAACTGCACTGATGCTCCCATTCGAGATAGTAGTACCAAGGTTACAGATAATATATTTGATTGATTGATGAACAAATGTTACTGTAATATAGACCTATTTTTCAATTCATCTCTAGTGGGATTTGAACTCTAGACCTGTTGCTTGGGGGTAACAACCAGACAGCTTCTTTATGTCACCACACCCCTGATTTCTAGTTTTCTTCTGTTTAATCCAGCTATATATTTCTAAGAGTTGTCTAACTATATATATTATTTCTACTTTTTCTAGTCCTATATATTTCGCAATTTGTTTGTTTTTTTTTAAACATTTTGGTTCTTGCTTTTTTTAAAATATGTGTTTGTTCTTCATAATCTTTTAGAAAGAAATTTTTGTACTTAAATTCTAAATCCATTTTAAGCTATGACTTTTCAAACTTTGTAATTTTATATTATTTTGTATTTTTCCACTTTATTGTAATAGGACCCCAAACATTTCTCATATAGATTATATTTTTTTTAGCAAATTAGTTAAAATTTAACCAAGGTCCAAATTTAAAATTTGTGAATTAGTATTAATTTAAATAATAGTCACATTTTGAATTTTGGCAAAACATTTAAAATTTTGTATTGTTATATTTAATACTATAGATTCCCGAAATAAGCTACTTTGAAAATAAGCTACCCCTTGGTTTTGACCAAAAAACCTAAAAACTTATTTTATCTGAAAAGAAGCTACTTTGCTTTTTTCGAACCAAAACAATAATAAAATTTTTTGTTCTGAAAATAAGCTACTCCAAATAACTGTAAATTTTAAATAGAAAAACAGATAATGGGTCGCACTAGTGCATATATGCAATGGTGGAAATAATTGACTATTTTATTCTCACCATTGCATATATATGCATACTTATTCTCTGAAAACTATTTATACCCTGCTCTTCTATTATAAAATATCTATCTGTCCCACTACTTTTCTACCTGTAAAAAAGTCATCTGCCCTATTCTTTTACCCGAAAACAACCATTTTCCCACCTATACAACCAAATAATTCTTACCTGCCTGTAAAAAACCTATAAATAAATAAATAAAATAAATAAATAAACAAATAAAAAATGAGTGAAATATAAGTTAAATAAAAAAATAATTAAATAATAAATTAAAAAAAATTATTTTTAAATTAAAATTTGAAAAAAATAAATTAAAGAAAAACCGTTATTTAAATAAAAATAATTTAAAAAAATAATTTAAAAAAAATTTAAAATAAAATAAATAAATAAAAAAGAGTGTTTAAAAACAAATAATATAAGCAAAAGACCTAAAGGTTGATAGCATAGTAGTTATGCTCCCAGGTCTTAAATCGAAGGTTGGCAGTTCAATACTGCATGGTGGCAATTTGAATTAGATAGTCAGAACCCAATTTGGAATAACTGAAGTCACCAACTTAATCATAAGGCTGTGAGGATTGTATAACAGTATTTGGTGGCGGCACTCTGGGCCATGACAGTAGTACCAATTTCCTTTAAAGCTATATTGATAGCAAAAGGTTTTGTGGGAGTTGAGCTTCAGTGCAACTTCTAACGAATAAGTGCGAACAGAATAATGAGTCTATATGGATATAGGTAGAACTAAAACACCACGGGAGAAAGGGACCTGGGAAGTCAATTAACTGATGCACTCTATATGAACTTGTCGAACCAAGGGTAACTGGCTGAACCAAAAAGCATTATTCCTGAAAATAAAAGCATGTGTTGTGGACGATAAGTTGGGTCTAAAGAGTAGTGGTAGGGGTTTAAAAAGTCTGATCTCAAGTGGGAGCTTCAGTGACTGTGCCCCATTACATAAACATTTGGGTTCAATTGTCGATAGAATAGAAAATGTTGGGATTAGAAATAAAGATAAAAAAAATAATAAGTTATACGTAAAAAATTAAAAAAAAGTTTAAAAGTTTAAAAATAAAAAAAAAACATTAAATAATTTAAAAAAAAATTGAAAAAAATAATAATAAAAATTTTTAAAAAAAATTAAAAAAAAAATTAAAAAAATAAAAATGAGTTAAAAAAATAATTAAAAAACATTAAAAAAAACGAAAAAATAAACAATAAAAAAAAATAATAAAAATATGTTATTAAAAAATAATAATAAAAAATAAATAAATAAAGGGTGTGGCGACTTAGAGAAGTTGGTAAGTTGTCACCCCAAGTGGCAGGTCTAGGGTTCAAATCCCACTGGTGACGCTTTGGAAAAATAGACCTGTATTACGGTAACCGTTTTCTGTTGATCGGTTGGTATATTACCTGTAGTCCTTGGTTACCATCTCGAATGGGTGCTTTCGGGCGAAGTTGTGTCCGGTGATACAGACAAATCCAAGGAACTGGGGAAATGGAAACCCATTTGGAAAGTCCCGAGTAAGGAGGTAGTAACGATCTTCGACGGTGCTACCAGAACTGGAATATCAGAAACCGGAGCTGGAGAACTGGACGATATGACCTTTGGAGGAGAGGGTCCACCAACCTGGCCGCCGGAGTCGTACTGGAGGAAAAGGACCTATGTTCTGGAATTAGGTACTAGGAGAAGAAAAACCATAGTAGCACCTAATGCTGGGTAGATCAACCCTTCCGGGCCAACTGGTTTGGAAGTTTGGGGCACCTGGTGATGGACCGGTAGGAAAGTAATGGTAGGTACCGGGGTCGGTGTGAACCTTACAAGGGCAGAAGTAGGTAATGGTAGTGGTTAGGTACCCACTGACTTCAAGTTGCTTGCCTCGGTGAGTGCGTAAGTTACCGAAGTGTAGGTAATACCTGTGTGGGACAGGGACTGCTCTACCAAGTTTACCCGCGAGGATAAATTAGTCCTAAGGGGATGTAGGTAGCATCCGGGACTGTCTTCGACTGACTAATGTATCGGAGGGCTGTAC
>QKWP01000911.1:138597-151025 GCA_003550325.1 Gigaspora rosea | reverse complement strand
TTTTTTTTTTTTTTAATAAAAAATGTTCTTTTTTATTTTAATTTTTTAAACATTTTTTTTATTTCTTTAAATTATTTATTTAAATTATTTATTTAATTATTTTTTTTATTCATATATATTCAACTCTTTCTGACAATCCCTCGTACCAAATTTTTCACTAAACCAGACCTATGAAAACTTTGAAGTTAATATATCTGTACACAACAAAAGCTTTATCTAGAAGCAGCTTGGATAAAGGGTTTCAAATCGGATGTGAGATAACTGAAATAGAGTTGAAAAAGATTTCTCGTTTTGGGTTTGGCTCTTCGGGTGGAAAACTTTGTTACTATAGAATACGTAGTAGGGCAACAACTCTAAAGTTTTTTGTCAAAATCTACAGAAGCTTAAGCAAAAGTAGACTTTGGTCAGATTTATTATTCCTCAAAGCATAACTCTTACACTCTTTACAACTTTGGTACTCACGATATTTCTCTTTGGGCTTTTCAAAATTTCACCAAAAAGTAAGAAATCTAGCTTACCCCTCCAAAAGATCAGCAATATTTACTTCCAAATTGGGAAGGTGCCTACCTAACCGGAATCAAGTCACGAGTGAGTTTCGACCTTATGAAATAAACAATGCATGATACGTGAAGCATTTTGGAGGAAACACAACACGAAATTTCTTTCTAGAAATTCTTTTAGGCACAAGGTTCTCTACGGGTTTTTTATAATTTTACCCATTTATATATAATGCTTAGATGGATATAGAGTAGAGACTTATTCATTTAGTATATTATATTATTTTTACAATCTAGTACAGGTTTAATAGTATACGTTTTTTCAGTTCTGTCATTGCTTCTTTTGTTTTTTCTATCTTTGTTTCCTTGTTTTTTTCTTTTTGTTATTTTTGTTATTTGTTTAGGTTGTTTTAGTTTTTTCACCTCCTTTTTACATACCCCTTTTTCTTTCTTTTATATCTTTTTTCTGCGGATTTAAATATCCTACTTGGTAGCTTAGATAGGAAAAATTTAAAAGTTAGTCTTTGACAGGGCTGACGAATAGTCCCTAACTCTATAGGAGTTAGTGCGACAGGTCGCATCTGGGCACAGTTGATGCAGCCAGATGATGTTGGACTTGCAATCTAAGGGTTTAATACATAGATAAGCTTCGGTTTTTATATGTAAACTTACTAATGTAGTACTAGCGAGACTGTCAAAGAATAAAAAAAAAATTATTTTTTTATTAAATTATTTATTTAAATTATTTTTTATTAAATTATTTTTACTTTTTTTATTTAAGTTTTTTTTTAAAATATTTTATAATATGATCAGCCAATCATTTTTTAAATTGGCGATCATACATATAAATATATATATTTTTTATTTTTTTTATTTTTTGTTATATTTAAAAGTCATTCTAGCAAGAAATCAACCCACTTCACCCACAACTAGAAATACTACCAAATATTTTATTTATATTTTGATGTATATTAATTAAAGTCATTATAACAATTATTATATAATATAAAATAGTGCTACCACAAAATATTCTTTAAGATGGGTGTGGCGACTTAGAGAAGTTGGTAAGTTGTCACCCCCAAGTGGCAGGGTTAGGGTTCAAATCCCACTGGCGACGCTTTTAAAAAATAAGACGTGTGTTCTGGTAACCGTTTCCTGTCGATCGGTTGGGTACATTATCTGTAGTCCTTGGTAACCATCTCGAATGGGAGCTTTCAGACGAAGTTGTGCCTCATGATACAGATAAATCCAAGGAGCCGGGGAAACAGAAACCCATTTGGAAAGACCCGAATAAGGAAGTAGCAAAGATCTTTGATGGTGCTACCAAAACTGGAATATTGGACCGGAACTGAAGAACCGGATGTCGACCTCAGGGACAAGGTCTACCAACCTGGCTGCCAGATCGAGTACCAGAGGAAAAGGACCTATGTTATAGAAGTAGGTACCAGGGTGAGAAAAACCATAATGGAACTAATGCCGGTTAGATCAACTCTTCCGGGCCAACTGGATTGGAAGTCTGGGATGTATTGGTGAAAGACCGATAGGAAAGTGATGGTCGGTACTGGGGTTGAAGCAAACTTTACAAGGGCAGAAGTAGGTAATGGTAGCAGCTAGGTATCCCCTGACTGCAAGTTGCTTGCCTTGGTAAGTGCGTAAGTTACCAAAGTGTAGGTAATACCTGTGTGGGACAGGGACTGCTCTACCATGTGTACCGCGAGGATAAATTAGTCCTAAGGGGATATAGTTAGTATCTGTGACTGTCTTCGACTGACTAATGTATCGGAGGGCTGTACTGGTGATCACAAGTAGGATTGACATACGAAGCTTGGACCAGAGGGTTTAAATAGACAATTCCCTAGTTGGGATATAGGTATGGCAACTAGTGTAGAACCTTCGGGCGGACTACTTCAATTAGACAACCAAAAGTTGTACATGTGGCTAGTTGTACTCTTATTCAATGTAGCAATTGTGGGGCTACCCAAAGAGGTGCTCTTGATCCACAGGCTTGATTAAATAAACTCTCACCCAGAGCAGGAACTTTGACATAAAAAAAAAATATTTTTCAAGATGCTGCTTTGGCATCAATATTATTGGAGCGCAGAAATACTAGAACACTAAAGATAAGTTTCTAGTTTCTTGTTATTTTGTTTATTTATTTATTATTATTTACTTCTATTTTTTATTGTAGGCATGTGCTTCGCTAAAGTGCTGAAATTGAATGCCAAGAATGTAGATATGAAATCCGTTAGAGCTGTTATTGAAGTGAGTTTGTGTCTTCCAATTAGTGATGCCACCGAAATTGATTTTTGAAAAAGGTCTATTTTGTCTTCATTAGAGAAAATTAAAATTTTTTATAAGGAAGAGCAAATAAAATTTATATAAATATGTTCCTTATACAGTAATTTTATCTATTTAAAAAAAGTATCAAATAATTTCGTCTTTCAAGTAAAATAGGTCAAAAACAATGTTGTCTTCAAATTTTAATTTCAGGTTTTAGAACCCAAAACAATTTCGTCCTCATGTATACTTCCAATATAAGGTATTTTCTATTTAGTTAACTTCTTCGTTCTTTTTTTTTTACAGTACTAATATTTTTTCTTTAGAATGAATATAGTACGAAATATAGCGCAATAGTTAGAACGACGGAGTAGATATCAAAAATCTGCAAAGATGGAAAATGCAAGTAAAAAATAGTATTGGAAATTGTTATTGTCATGGAATTGGAGTTGAAAAGGATGAACATAAGGCTTGTATATGATTGTATTTTTTTTTTTATTACAGTACTAATGATTTTTTCTTTAGAGAATATAGCAAAATAGTTAGTATAGGATGTAGCATGATAGATAGTAGCACAATAGTTAGTAGCACAATACCTAGTAGCACAATACTTAGTATAGAGCATAGCATAATAGTTAGTATAGATTTGGTATGATAGTTGGGACATAGCATAATATTGGAACATAGTACAATAGTTGGGATATAATAGGATAGTTGAAATCGGGTTTATGTTGTAATTTGTATTTATTTTTTGTATTTTTTTTAATTTTTATTTTGTATTTTGTAATAAATTAAATTGTTAAATATATGATATTTGAATTTTTTGTTTTAATATATGAAAAATTAGCTAGCAGTGAATATTTAAATGAGCATATAGGGCTGAATCAGTAAAAAAGTGCCAAATTTTTTCTAAGTAAAAGTTTTCTTGACTTAAGTTTAAATATCTTAACAACTATCTTAATAAATTTATTTTTTATTTTTTTTTTAATTCTATATAATTTCAAAATTAAAATAAAAAAATTTTTAACATAAAACCAAACTTGCAACTAAAAGACTCCGTATAGCAAAGATCACAGCAAAACAAGCTATATACATAATTAATTCTGTAATAATGACACGAATCGCTTATAGAATACAAACTACCTATCTACCACCGTCCAAAACTAAACAACTGGACACACAACTAGCAACAGTAGTAAAACACAAAGCACAACTTGCAAAAAGCCACCCCTTATCAACAATATACTACCTACATATATATAGACTAAATAGAACATCACAAATACAAACAGCCCAACATATTAATACACTAACAAAATTATTAAATTCACTCTTATTTAAAACAAACACTAAAAATCAGACTTCAACAACTCCAATCTGCAGCGAACACTAATGAATCAATCCTCAAACAAAAACTATCCTTTCCACTACAAGAAGCATCAACAACCACTGCACATATGATCTTACAACTTTACGAAGAGAATATTCAATTTCAAAAAAGTAATAACGAATAGCCAATCCCCTGCCAAGAAACTGGAACCTCCTTAAACAGAATCTTAATAAACTTAAAATGCCAAAATATATCTAAATTCTACCTTAACAAACATAATGTTACCTATATCGAACAATTTACAAACTTTAATAACACCAACATTCTCGATTGGACCACATTTCACCATAATATACAGAAAATTCCCTAAGGAAGAAAACCAAGATGGTTCGAAGAAATAACAGAACTAATAGAAGGCACATTAAATCCCTCACTAACACTCCAAACACCCAACTCCTTTATATGGAAAAAATAGCAAGCAACCGCACCCAAAAGATCATAACACAAGACATGGAATTCGGTAAAATCTCAAGTATAAAAAACAAAATAGTAAATATACGACATTTTAACCTCGATGAAAAGAACAACCAACTTATATTCTGCAAAGACTACAACTTAAAATCAAAAACCACCAATCTAAAAAACTGCCATATACGTAGAAACGTTTCATCAATCTATAGTATCAAAGTTGACAATAACAAGAAATGGCATGGACAGTTAACAGACTTCATAAGAGTAAATAAAATAAGACAACCTTTATCTAAAAAGAAACTCGACCAGGAATACATTCCAAAAAAACACTATATAACAAAAAAGTACTGTGAAGCATTCACACAAATTGAAAAATTTGTATAGAAATTATATTACAACAACCAAAACAAAAACAAAGAAACCAAAATCAAGATATTCTTTCCACAAAATACATCCAAAAAACAACTACCCCACTTGTACCATTACTTATAGCTCTCTGAAAAAAACAATTAATCTCAACAATATTACCTGGTCTTCAAATAAAAAACTTCTAATCACGGTACTACTATTCATATGAACAATACTTCCAACAAAAGCAATAGTCAACATTATAACAAATATCGCAGAAATAAAAAACCTAATCCAACTTATCTCTGAAACACCAATTATCTAAAAGAACATATTTTAAAGGGAAACCTACTATTCTATAACCTAAACCTCTATTTAATTTACAACTTAAAGGAAATCAAATACAAATGCATAGTAGATGAATCCCTATCAATATCAGCAGAACCCGACATAACATTAACAACTGAATTTCAACTATTAAAACTACTTACAAACTTTTTCACAATACAATATAATCAATTAGATGAACCATTCACAACACGAAAACTTCTAAAATTAAATACAAAGCAAAAATAATAAACTAATGGCTATCTCAATCAAGAATAAACCAATGGCACAAAACAAATAACGTTACTGGAAACTAACATACAACAGCCTTAATATCCACAGTAAACCTCTAGCAAGATTAACCGATCTGAAAGAAGAAAGACTAAAAGCCTTCAAAGTGAAAACATTAACTCACGAACTACCTATATTACAAATACTTCACAATAGAAAACCAGACATATACCCAAACTATGGATGTCCACTATGTTACCAATTAGTTGATAACACAATCCACTGGTTAATATGTTCTAAAAATGAAACCACACTCGACGATATATTAAAAACAGCCCTAACAAAAACATCAATCAAAGAAGATACTCCTATTGAAAATAAAGAAAACTATATTAAAAACTTTATTAAAATTTATATCACTAACAAAGTCCTACTAGCAGCAATAATCTCTTCCACACTATTTCCTACAGCTAGCCAAGCAAAATCAATTCGAATAACACCAAAATTTCATTACACCATCATCAAGAAAATACACAAAAAAATTTGGATCAAAAATCGAATCGAAATCAACAAAACTACTCCATTAATCTTAATCCATAAAAACCCTCTCCAAGAAACAAGATTACACCCTATCACAGAAGTACTCAATTTCAATAACTGGACACAATCATTTATTAACAATAATGCATTACCCAACATAATTAATAACCTATAACCTGGAGGTCTTTGACCGATCTGGTAAAGATTAGGTCTAAAGTAAAGTAGCTTTATCCTCCCTTTCCCTATATGAAATGTATCATTACAAAATTTGTATTATTTTATATTTTCATTGATAAACGGAACAGAGGAAAGACCTCTCTTTTAAAAAAAAAAAATAAAAAAATTTTTAGCAAATTTGATAAATATTTGTCAAGATATTTTAATTTAATAAATTTAAAAAAATTTACTAAAAATGTTTTGTTCCTTTTTAACTGACTCACTCCTATATAGTAATTTATTATTATTTGCTTTTTACAATCTGTGCAGATTATTAAATTGTTAAAGATCTGTGCAAAAAATTACAAAAAATTCTTTAATGGGTTGCAGATTTGTACAGATTTTTATTGCACTATATTTATTTACCTGATGCTAGATATTATACTTTAGTTTTTAGTAAATTACTATAAAATTTATATGTAATAATCCAACTTTTAACAAATTTACTTGATTTTAGAGATAGCAAAAACATTTAAATTCATGCAGATTAGTTATAACCTATATAAGAGATATTAAATTGTTAAAGATCTGTGCAAAAAATTACAAAAAATTCTTTAATGGGTTGCAGATTTGCGCAGATTTTTATTGTACTATATTTATTTACCTGTGCTAAATATTATAATTTAGTTTTTAGCAAATTACTATAAAATTTATATGTAATAATCCAACTTTTAGCAAATTTACTTGATTTTAGAAGTAGCAAAAACGTTTAATTTTATGCAGATTAGTTATGACCTATATGAGAGATGTCCAAAGTCCTATTGTAATATGATCTCAACTAAAATATTGCTAACTGTCCGGCAATAAACCAAAAATATTAGATTAAAACCAGTATTTTCTGAAAGTTCTATAGCTTCTAAATGCTTCTTAATTGGGTGCATATGATATGTTTTGTTTGTTTATATGCAATTTGTTGTTTACTTGTTTAGTTGCTGTTTGTTTGTTTATCAATGTAAAATTAGATTGATCTGCAATACAGGGTCTACTCAAAATTTCAGACAAAAATTTTTTCAAAGCAGAATTTTCTTTCTAACCTTTTACCCAATAATTTTGTACAAAGTGAGCTTATTAAACTACTATTTATTTTTAGAGACTTTCTTTTTATTATTTGAATTGGACACTTTTTCTAATATAGTTTTTCTCTATACTAAATTTTTCTTTTGTACTATTTTTGGAAAAGTAATCAGCAAAAAGAGTTTTTTTAAATTTTTGTATTTTTATGTAGTTTTATATGGTATTTTGAAATTTTTATATAAAATTGATATATGCTACAATAATACCTTGTTAAATTACAACTAATTTTTATTAAAATTTTACAAAATATAAATAAAATAATTTATCTATTATAGTAAAATTTGAACTATTATTATACAGTATGGGACAGCAAAAAATAAACAATTGTTTCGCAATTCTTTAAAGTTTTATCACTTCATAACAAATACCATATATGTCCGAAATTAAGCTACTACCTAACATAAGCTACCTTCTGATTTTTTTAAAAATCTTAAAAAATTCGTTAGCAGTTGCTACATATAAACCTTTTTTTTTACTAAGTAAACTTTAAAAGCTCGATTAAGTAAAGTTGTTCAGCGCATCAAAATACACTTGTACTAAAATTTAGTAACATTTGGGCAACTTTTTATTAATACGTTTTTTAATTTTTTCAAAAAATTCAATATTTCAAAAATAAGCTACTTTATGATTTTTCGTGTAATTTTTTGGCCAAAAAAAGTACTTAATTTCGGACACATATGGTAATTATTTTAAAAATTTCTTTTACAAATTTATTATTTATAACCTAAACTACAAATTTGTAGAACAGATTTTTAATATCTTGCTTTTTACAAGAGTTATAAAAGATAAAGTTTAGTAATTTTAATAGTAAAACAGAAATTTGGCACAAAGAAAATTACCCAATCATATTGATGCTAGTTACGTGCAAGCAATTTTATTGGTTAATATTCATTATCAAAAAAACAAATTTGGTATCTTAATAAAATTAGCCAATTAGAAGTTGTGTTATATAACCCAAATTTGGTGCTTAATAAAAATTAGCCAATCAGAAGTTGTATTATATAACCCAAATTTGGCGCCCCAAAAAAATTGGATGCTTCTTGCTGTCCTATACTGTATTTTTAAAAAATATCGTTGTATATAGGGAATTGACTCGACAAAAAAATTGTTGATCGATGATTGACCCCAAAAAAATTTTTTTAATCGATCAAAAATCAAGGATGCATACTTGATCGAGTATGATCGATCAAGCATGTAATTTATGAGCTCGAATAGATATAATCGATCAATTATTAAGTCAATCATTGATCGATTATTAAAAGTTATTGTCACGTAAGTGGATAATAACTCCCAGGGTTCTTATCATTTTATACTATTTTTTTTTAAATTAAAATTATTTCATTTTCATTAAACGTAATACTTCATTCATTTGTTACCTTTTTCTTTAATTTTCTGCGCAGGTCTTCAAAAATTTAATAATCTGCGCAGATTATAAAAAATAATTCCAATATGCTCGCCTAAATATTAAATGCTAGTTAAATTTTCATATATTAAAAGAATACATTCAAATATTTATATATTTTAACAATGTAATTAATAATAGAATTTCTAATATTAACCAGAGGGAAATTTCCCATTACACTTTAAGTAGTTTATTTAAAATATTTAAAAGTTGCTGCATGGCAAATTTCCAAAATGTCATTATGCGACGAATATAATCAGTCTAACAATAACCATCGCATAAATAACTGCTATTATAAAACCTACCTAAACCTAACAATTAACTCTACCTAACCTAACACTAACTGTTCTACGATGAAACCCACCACTTCTTCTCTTGCTTATTATGACGATGTCATTTTTTAGCATGACAGTGGTATTGTTTCAAACATTTTGTTTGATAATAATTAGTGTAAGAGGCAAGTCGGTGGATTTCTTAGTGTATGTTTGCCTGTGTGCTTTTTTTGGCAATACTATAAGTTAAAGCAAAACGACAAGTAACGGCACCGAAATATGGCAACTCGAGGTAAAGTGTTTTTTTTATTCAATTGTAAACTAGTATTAATGAGTAAGAAGAAATATTTAAATAAATATTTAAATAAACATTTAATTTTTATGAAATAACAAATACAAACCAATTATTCGAATTGATACCAAGTAACGTAAAAACGAAATACTCAAAATACACCATGAATCAGGAAAAACAATACTCACAATACACCATAAATTAGCGATACTACCAACGACGTAAACAACGGCATCAAAGAAAGCATTATTATGTAGAAAAAAAATTAGCATACAAGCGCCAGTTAAAGCGAAACGACCTTATGACACCAACAGTATCAGCACACTGTGACTTCAAGCGAAATACCACTACAACGCAACCAATGACGACAACAGCAAATGATTGAAAAAGAAAAAGTACAGCACAAAAAAAAAGAAATTAGTATTCAGGCACCAGTGAAAGCAAAACGACAGCACGACACGAACAGTACAGTGCTAGTACATGATTTCAAGCAATGCAAAAGCGAATTGGCAACACCAGCAAGGACGTCACAAACTAATGACGATACCGGAAAACAACCGAATGGAAAAGTACAGTACTACTCACAGAAAAATAAATTAGTTAAGTAAAAAAAAAACAAACAATGTGAGAAAAAAATAGATATCTGATATATTTATACCTGATCTGTGTAACCAGAAATGAAAATTTTCTCCCAGTTAAATTTACTTGATATCAAAAAAAAAGAAAAGAAATGTATAATTCTAATTAAAGTGGTCATACATTAATCGATCAATATTACTTATTTGATCGATCAGCATCATCAATCATTAATTGACCTATTGTTGCTCAAGCTTATTAATTGGTGCTCGATTATTGACCTAAATCGATCAATGATCGAGCATAATATAATCAAGTTAATACACTAGTTGTATATATCACAAAGTTTTTCTGGGTTGGCTTAAATTTTTCTAATTATACAAAATATCTAATTTTGATTGGTCAATTTGTATAAATTTATAAGTTAGTTTTATTACTAAATTTTAATATCCAATCTTTAAAAATTTATATCTCACTAAGTTTTTAACTAAATTTAATAATTTTACTATCATTAAAATTAAAAAACCCTGTTTTACAAACTTTTCTTAAAAATTAAAATTAGGTTACTTAATATAATTTTTATAAAATTAAATATAAAACCAATTTTAAATTATGTCATTTAACATGTTAAACTTTTTTTTTCCTTCTTCGATACGGCTCGCCGTACCCTGTTTAGCCAGATACCGTCTACCAAGTCTAACCCCAAGTTCCACCATGAACTTCCACCTCCAACTTGACTTTCCATTGACAGCACCCTTAGGGGAAATTCTAGTTAAGAATCACATGACTCCATTCAAGAATACTTTCAAGAGTCGACATTTCCCAAGAACCTAAGGCCCCAAGAATGGCATATCTGCGTCTAGCCCCGGAGGGCCAGCAAACTGCGGTGAGGGGATTGCACTCTACAACCGACTTTATTATAGGATAGCTCCTTGTCCCACACAGGTATTTACCTACGCTTCAGTAACAGCGCATTAACCGAGGCCAACACTTGTGGTCAGAGTAGTATCTTTGAACCCCTGAGTTACCTACTTCTGCCCTTGTAAGGTTCACTCTGACCCCGGTACCTACTTTTCCCTTCATACCGATCCTTTCCCGAATACTCCAAACTTCCAATCCAGTTAGCCCGGAAGGGTCGATTTACCCGGCTTTAGGTGCCATATGGTTTTTCTTCCCTTGGTACCTACTTCTGTAACATAGGTTCTTTTCCTCCGGTGCGTCTCCGGCGGCCAGGTTGGTGGATCCTCTCCTCCGAAGGTCTTTTATCGTTCAGTTCTCCAGGTCCGGTTTCCGATACTCCAGTTCTGGTAGCACCGTCAAAGATCATTGTTGCATGTTAAACTTTTTAAGTTTTATATAACAGCTTTATTATCTGAAGTTATATATTTAGAAATTAAATTGTACTTAAATTTTAACTTTATTTAATAAATTACTAGTTTAATGCATTTGTTTTATATGTAGCTTTATATAGTTTATTAAATTTAACTATAAATTAACATTTTTCACTTTTGCTATTAATCCTTATATAATTTATTTTTTGCTTTTATTTTATGATTGCAATTCTGTTCCAATTGATCTTTATATCAATAATGTTCACAAGATATAAAGACTATTGTCTATTGGTCCATTGAAAAATTTTTTTCAATGAAATTAATTTTTAGACCAATAAACTAGAGCTTCATTGGTAACAATAGACAAATTTGCCAATTCTGTATAGAGATAACGAATATTATAGTATGAGAAGTAGGTAAGAATAATATATTAAATTGGAATATTGTTGGATATGTAAGTATGAGATCATAAGAAATGGCTATTTAAGAGGAGAGGTGTGGAAAATTGTTCACCTTCTTTTTTTTTGCTGCTAGCTCGATGGAAGTCTAGCTTTGTTATTTAGTACTACATAGTCAAATACAAGTTAGTAAAGCGAAAAGAAAGGTAGTATAGATAATAGTGATCAAGATAGAAATGCAAAAAAAAAGAAAAGTGGTAGTGGTTTAGAGAGTATAATATTTAAAGATGGTTTTAAAAGAGGGTAGTAGCAGGTAAGGGGAATGTTGAAACACAAGAGTGGGTACCATCTGATTTGCAGTATGTGGTATTAGAAAGGTCTTTAGAAAGAAGAATACAAGTAGTGCTGCAGGTAATAGTTTAAAAGTTGATAGATAAAATTAGATCAGGTAATATATACAAAAAAGAAGAAGGCTGTATAGTTGGTTTTGATTATTTTAAGAAAGTTCTAGACTGCATATTTCAAATAGGTCCTAGGACAAATGATGGAGTTATTACTAGCTTTGAAAGTAGATTTGTTTAGTTACATTGGTGAATAAATATTGTAATATTATATAGTGGACCAGGACCCAAATAATCTATATGAGCTTATATTTGGGCATTATAGTAAATTTTTTTCTTTAAAAAAAAATATAATTACATTTTTTTTTAAAAAAAAAAAACAAAATTATATTCTCTAAAAAAAAACAGAATTATATTCTCTAAAAAAAAAACAGAATTACATTCTCTAAAAAAAAACAAACAAATAACAAACAAATAACAAACAAATAACAAACAAATAACAAAC
>QKWP01000911.1:127582-138383 GCA_003550325.1 Gigaspora rosea | reverse complement strand
AAAAAAAAAAAAAAAAAAAAAAAAAAAAAAAAAAAAAAAAATTATAATTTTATTTTGCAAAAATTAATTGCTTATATTACATTTTTCATTAGCACATTTCAAATATAAGATTTATAAAAATTACCCAATAACATTCTTTTAAATATACTCTTTTTGCCTATCAAATATAACCTTTTTATCTAATACCTACTTTTCAAATATAACCTTTGTAAAAAGGGCCTATATTAGCAATTTTTCAAATATAATTTCATATAGATTGTTCAGAGCCCTGGTAAACCCTTGTCTGGTTAATTAAGAATATATAGTTAGTAGCAGTGACATGAGAAAGATTGTCATTAACTTAAATTAGTGCTATTGGAGGATAATTTGAAAGCAATTATGCTATAGTTGGAATGGTAAAAACAATGAAAAAGAAAGCATTAGTAGCAATAGTTTTTTGAGAAGTAAACGTAAGCTAGCTAAATTGGAAATCTTTGTACATTGTATATATATTTTAAAAGTAAAGAGAAAAAGTGCATAATTTAATTCTTTTAATGACCATTTGTGTATGTTATTATGTGGTTGAAATGGATCAAGTAACAAATAAGATGCTACGAACAAACAAGACTGTAACCCAGGTTCATAATGTAAAGTGATGAATATTGTATTATGAAAAGTAGGTAAGAATAATGTATTGAATTGGTATGTTGTTGGATGTATAAATATAAAATCATGAGAAATGGCTTAGTGATTGTACTTGGGTAGAATTTGCGATTGTATGAAATGGTAATTTATCCAGATATCTGAGTAATTTAATAGTAACTGGGTAGAGGTTTTTCCAACAGGTACAATTTATTTAAAAAGAGAAGTGTAGGAAATTGTTCAACCTTTTTTGTTTTTGCTGTTAGCATAATAGAAGTCTAGCTTTGTTGTTGTAACCACCCACCCACTACTAGTTGGGTTTGGTAGGTTTGGTAGTTTTATAGAGGGTTCAATAGCTCAGGTGAATAACCCAAATATTGAGAGTAAATAACTGGTTGGCCTAGTCAAACAAGTTGGGTATTAGAAAAAGAGAAAGTAAAAAACTGTAAATGAAGTTATAAGGCATCTATGTATCATGAAACTAGAGCTTAGCCTATAATAAAGAGTTGATGTATAGGTAGTATGAATATTTTTGGCAGGCTTGTAATTATAAAAAGTGGGTAGCAATGATATATAGAAAGAAAGATGACAGTATGTTTAATAAGATTTTTGTGATTTGGATAGTCTGAGTGGACAATTTGGATTTTAAAGATAAATGCTTTAGTAGCTGATAGTTGTTAAAAAAGATGAATCAGATGCTGTAACATGGTTATATAGCATCTGTTTATTACTATAAACTAGGTTCTTGATGTAGAATTTATGAGTAGTGAGTATAAGTTATAAGTAACAAATATTATGAGTATAGAAAATGAATAAAAATAAAATATTGCATAAGAGATATTGATAGAATTATAATATGATTAATAGTTTAAGTAGACAACCTGGATATTGAAGATGAATGCTTTGGTAGCTGATGGTTGTTAAAAAAAAAGAATTAGATGCTGTGGTATTGTCATGTGGCATTGTTTATTATCATTTTTAATATAGAGTTGATAAATAATAAGTATGAATTAGGGCAGTGTTGTTATGGGACCAGGGATGGCATGTCATAATGTCCAATTGATTTCAATTTTTTTTGGACATATGTCCAATTTCAATTGGACATATGTCCAAAAAAATTGAAATCAATTGGACATTGTGACATGCCAACCTAGCACAGGACAGCTTTGGACAATAATTTGGACAATTTTGGACAATTTTGAACAATTAAATAAAGTAAAATTTCTTAAAATTTTATTAAGATAACCTATTTTAATTTTAACTGGAAGATGTTCAGTATCTAAAAAAATATATATATATATTTTTTAGATAAATTTATTAATTATTAAAGCCTGGACAAGCTTTGGACAATTTTGGATGTTTGGACAATTTTGGACAAGCCAAAAAAGGCTTTGAATAGCCAAAACGTACAATACTAAGTTAGGGTGCTAATATTTATTATCTAATATCCATTTACTATAGAGGCTTACCCCACAGTTCCCCACCCCCAGGCAGTGTTGTACATTTTCACTGTCCCAGCCTTTTTTTGCCATGTCCCAACGTCCCAACGTCCCAGCGTCCCAAGTGTTTCAACTATGTCCCAAGCCTTAATAATTAATAAATTAATTTAAAAAAATATATAATTATATATTTTTTTAGGTGCTGAACACATTTTCAAAAAAATTTAATTAGATTATCTTAATAAAATTTTAAGTAATTTCAATTTATAAAATTGTCCCAGAATGTCCCATAATGTCCCAACATATGTCCCAACTGTCCCATGTACAACACTGCCCCCAGGTAATATTTTTATCAAATTTAATTGACTAAAATTTTTATATAAGATAAGATTTGGCTTGACCCTCTACTCTCTAAAATATATTATCTAATAAATGTCAGTGCTCTTATTGGTTATAGGTATTATAAGTATAGGTAATGAGTAAAAATAGTATTGTGTGAAAGGTATTTGTAAAGTTATAAGTGGTCGATATTAGGTAGACAACCCAGGTATTGAAGATAAATACTTTGATAGCTAATAGTTGTTAATAGCTAACTAAATTATTTTACTATATAAAAGTTTAATGGCAGTTAGATCATCAAAATAGTTTGTTGGTTCTTGAAATAACTGTGGCAAATTATAATAAAATCCAGATTAAAATGAAATTATAGTATAAAATCTCAAAAACTAAATTTTTTTAGAGTGCATTTTTTAGGGTTAGAGGTTTAGAGTTAGGGTTAGTTTTAAAGAAAATTATAATAAACAAGTATTAGTGGGTTTTAGAAGGCTAGCAGATTAAGTAGAAAATGTAGATTTTATTTTAAATTATGATTTGCAACAATAACTAAGACTAAAGTGCGAGACTAAAGATCAGAATTTATAATTATACAAAAAATTATATTTTGTATAACAGTAAATTTGATGCCCATTTCAGATCTACTTGGGTTTATTTGACCCACTTCGGGTTCAAATAATCCCAAGCAGGGCTCATTTTATCCCACTTAAGGTTAAAATGAATCCAAGCTGGGTTCATTTGCTTCTATTTCAGGTTCAAATGAACCCAAGCTGGGTTCATTTGATTCCACTTCGGAATTTATAAAAACAGCTATAATATATTAAAATCAGCCTGCTTTGTATAGTGTGTGAGACCACTAATTGGTTATAGTTAGTATAGCAGTTATATATAGGATCTTCTGCTTATCGGGCTAATCTGTATTGAAATCTGGTATAAGCTATAATTTAGTCAGTTAGTTAAGCCCCTCTAACCAGGATTGGTACATTTGTCTATTGGCATTAATGGCTTTAGGTCCATTAACTAGACCTATTGGTTCTATTGGAGTAGTCATTATTTCAATAGACCAATGGACAAATAGATTAAATAATTATATAGTAAAGTTTAGCACAATTTATAAAAAAAAATTGTTGGTAAAATAAATTGTTTGCAAAATAAATTTTTCTGTAAATTAACTGTTTGTAAAAAATCTTGTCTGCAGATTAACTATTTATAAACTAAATTGTCTATAAAGTGTTTATTAGCAATATAGAATTATATTTTGCTTGTTTTTTTTTAAAATTTAAAATCACATTAATTTGTTATATAACAATAGCCATACTTAATTCCTGTTTTGATATCAAAAAATATGTGGATTTATAGAATTTAGAACTATAACTAATATGCTGAATAGCTTAACCTTATATTTATTTTTTCAACTTTTTTACCTTGCCCTATACCTGTGTACCACATGCTATATGTAATCTAATAGGACCCTGAAATATACATAGATAGGTCAGATTAATTATAGGGTTACTAAAAAAGGAAAGATCTGCAGAAAAAACTTCAAAAATAAGCAAAAAAATTACTATAAATAGAAAAGATCTGCATAAAAAACCTCAAAAATAAGCAAACTTATACCTGACCTATCTATATATATTTTGGGGTCCTAATCTAATGTCCCTCTTGTTAATAGTATAGTTAAAAATAAACAGAAGCTGAGTTTAAAAAGATAAAATATAAGATATAACAATATTAAGACAATTATAATTGGCATAAAATAGTAGAAATATAGCTAAAATAAAATATTGATAGTGTAAAATAAATGATAAAAAAATAAATAAAATGTATCAATAATATAATTTAATTTTATAAAAAAATAAAGGTTTAATTCTTTTGAAGCCCAATTTTTCATAATCTTTTTATAAAAAATATATAAATAAATTCAATTTTTAAAATTTAAGATGTATAGTTATAGTGTTCATGTTTTAGTGTGACTATACCATGCAACTACTCTATTATACAATAGTGATAGTGATAGTTCTAGTAATAAAGGTTTAAAAATAGCCACTTGGTAGACAGTTAATAAATAATAGGTAAATAGTAAACAAACCTTATTTAATTATTAGAAATTATGTTTTGCAAAACTAAATTAAAGTTTTAAGTGTATTAAAAATATTATATAAGGAATAAAAGGAATTTAAAGTTTTTTTATTAGTAATTCATATACTATAAGTGCATATCTTTCTAAATGTATGCTTAAACTTGGGCCCAAAATAAGCTGATCCCATAAGTGCACCTTTTCTAATTGTTCTCTAAGTGCACGTCATTAATATTAGGTTCCAAAAGCATGCACTTATGGAGGGTTTACTGTATACACTTTGTCTATACTAGCAATATATATGCTGTACATAAGTTGAAACAAATTGTTTAGAATTTTGAAATAAAAGTTAATTTTGAATTCTGTAAATTATTATAAAAATAATTTTTGTCAAAATAAACCAATGGAACAATGGGCAATGGATCAATGGATTATGGTATTGGTCCATTTAGGCCCATTGGCAAATTTATTTTTAATGGACATAGTCCATTGCCAACCACTAGAATCGGTTACAGCTATAGCCGGTCACAAACGGCTATGTTCACTTAGCCGACATCGCACAGGGTTATTAACATGTGATTAGTTGCAGGTATATGTTTTTTTTAGTAAATTATCACTTGGCGTGATGTCGTTGGTAAAGTAAGGCAGACCCGTTTTTTTCATGGGGATATTACAACAGAAAAGTACTATGATCAAATGGTGTACGCACGTACGATGCCTAATGATCGTGATCTCAATTGACTTTATGACTGAAATTAACCGTTTCTCTAAATAGGTTGAAATTTGAACGACGATGGGTGACACAACAACGTATCTTTCACTACAAACTTTAATACTTATTAATACAATTTTTCATTTAAATGCAAATTTGTTCTACAATTAATCACACACGCACACATATATATACAGTATATAGAATTTTAATATAATTTAATATGCAATTAAATATTTCTATATCGGATTTATATCTCGAACCCTTGATTATAACGAATTGAAAAGACATGATCATAAAATATAATTACATTGGTTACCGATCTACAATAAAATTCGATAAAACTAGCACATTCGATCAAGTTACAATTAATATATATATATATAAGATTTCTTAACTATGATCACACGTACTACCTACTATTAATTATCGAGCATTCGGTATAAAAAGAGATTTTGTGTCATTTTTACTAAACTAAAATATTGTTAATCAATTTAATATCTACGTCTAATTTGTGCTTTACTAATTATTCATTGAAATTATTACTATCTATAGAGTGTGAAAACCAATAAAACGCCTTCTCTTCATCTACATTAATTCCAATACCTTTTTGGTAACACCACCCAAGATTGCATTGTCCTTTAGGATTACCTCCTATAGCTGATTTCAAATACCATTCATATGCTTTATCTCTATCATATCGAACTCCTATTCCATTTTGATAACATAAACCGACATTATTTTGTCCAACCGTATTTCCATTTTCTGCTGATTTAAGATATAATTCAAACGCTTTTTTTTCATCTTTAGCAACTCCTATACCATTTTCATAACATACTCCAAGATTATTTTGTCCTAATACGCTGCCTCCTTCAACTGATTTTGAAAA
The DNA here is from genome assembly GCA_003550325.1 of Gigaspora rosea. Taxonomy (NCBI): domain Eukaryota; kingdom Fungi; phylum Glomeromycota; class Glomeromycetes; order Diversisporales; family Gigasporaceae; genus Gigaspora; species Gigaspora rosea. Next base: position 132,312 of record QKWP01000911.1, on the reverse strand, counting down.
CCATTCAAATGTTTTATTTTCATTTCTGGCAACGTATATACCTTTTTCATAACAATATCCAAGATTACATTGTCCATTAGAATTCCCACTTTCGGCTGATTTCAAGTACCATTCAAACGCCTTCTTCTCATCTCTAGCAACGTACATTCCTTTTTCATAACAATACCCAAGATTACATTGTCCTTGGGAATTCCCTCCTTCTGCTGATTTCAAATACCATTCAAATGTTTTTTTATCATCTCTAGCAACATATATACCCTTTTCATAACAATATCCAATATTGCATTGTCCACTGGGATTACCCCCTTCCGCGGATTTTAAATACCATTCAAACGCTTTCTTTTCATCTTTATCGACGCATATACCTTTTTCATAATAATATCCAACACTAAACTGCCCATGAGAATTTCCTCCTTCTGCTGATTTCAAATACCATTCAAATGCTTTCTTTTTGTTTTTATTAATTCCTACACCATTTTCGTAACACCAACCGAGATTGTATTGACCTTGAGAATTCCAATTGTTAGCTGATTTAAGATACCATTTGAAGGCTTTCTTTTCATCTTTAACGACTCCTGTTCCATTTTTATAACATTGGCCAACACTGTTTTGTGCCGCATCATTTCCATTTTGTGCTGATTTTAAAAATCTTCTAAATGCTTTTTTTTCATCTTCATTATTAGAACTGTCTGGTTCATTTCCTTCAACGGATTTCAAATATTTTCTTTCGACTTTATTTAACTTTCGTGTTAAAGAACGGGTCATATATCTTGTCATTTCAATTTCTTATTATTTTCGAAATAATAAAAAAAAAAGCTGCTGTATAAATATATATATTATTTGTTATATTTTAATGATATAAGAATTACTATCTCTACGTTTGAAAAAAAAAGTTTTTTAAAGTTTTTTTTTTTTTAATAAAAAAAAAATGACATCACACGTGCTTGGTAATACCGGATACTAAACTCCGAGGCGTTAAATTCCGAATATCCATTTTTGGAATAAACATAAAAGCATAAAGATAGTAACATCTGAATCTTTTTGTATATATCGTATCACACTTTTAAATTCTGATAATCATCTAACTTCCAAAATTGTTAACTTTCAATGAACATTTTGAATTTTGGAAAAAACATCCTTTATTCTTTTATTAAATTAAAAATATTTTTTTTTTTACGAAAATTCCAAATATTTATTCTAAGAAAACTTTAAAGTTTTTGAAAATTGTTATTTTCAATATTTTCAGCAACATTAAGATCGGTAAAAAATACTATTTAGTTTAATTGTTGTGTTGATTTCTCATCGAACAGATCAAAAAAAAAAAAAAAAAAAAGTGAGGTTCGGTCCAATCATAATTCAATTCTTAAAAATAGTCTGACTGTTAAGTACTAAAACAAGTTAAAAACTAGTTTATGACCTCAATTTTTTTTTGAAACCCGATCAAAAAAGCCCTGATTATTTATTTTTAAATATGTAACACTACGTACCCGATACTGTGTTAACGGATATAGCATGACAAAGAATCTCTAATTGACTATCATCAAATGTAATTGGTCAAGTATAGTTTTAGTAATAAATACGTATACAATATCGATATTGGGCATCTGATAAGGAAATTTTTATCGGAATTAATGTTAATCATGCAGCATCGCCCCACAGCTTGCATAACATAATTCTTGCATGAATTGTAAGTTCATTAAATTTTTTTTAAAAAAAGGAGCGAACAAAAAAAAAATTATTTGTGGCTCGTGCTATATGAAACCAAAATATAAGAAACTTTTTAAAAAATTTAGCAACTTGTCAAAGTATTATAATAAGTACAGTAAGGCTGGACTATCCATGGTGCATCCATGGACCGGCCCGAACTTAGTCCAAAAATTTTGACCAGGTAATTGAGTCCAGATCCAAAAATCTATGGATAGTCCATAGTTAATCTGATTGGCCAAAATTTTAGATGTCATCATCGATTTCCTTATCATATGATGTCAAAATTTCGAACCCGCTGTTTACAGTTTGTGCTATTTGGATCCACGGATTGTACTAAATGGTCATGGGCTGGGCTTGGATCTACCAATTAAATATGGGCTGGATCTGGACTTCGAAATATCCGTCCCAGCCCGGTCCATGCGGAACCCTAAAGTACAGTAAATGATACTTTTTTGGATCAAATACAAATTCAAAACTATTTAAATTTTTTACAATTTTCTGATTTTTTAGAGAATAATAATAAAAAAATATAAGTATACTATCCTTCTTAATTTTTTTTTTAAATTACAAAACTACAATTAGAACTCTGAATATCCAATACAAAAATTATAATTGTATAATTTATTGAAAACTTTAAAATTTAGAAAACAAAAAAAAACAGTTTTTTTTTGGTATATAGTAATTTAATTTGAATAAATTTTATTTAAATAAAATTTATCTAATAAAAAAAGTGTATTTAATACTAATTACAAATTAAAAATTTTTAAAAAAAAAATTTTTTTCTTTTTTAATAAATTAGAGTTATTTTTAACAAAAATGCAATTATATAATTTATATTAAAAGATATCCAAGGTTCTTTATAGCTTTGAAACTTTTATATTAATAGTACTGTACTATATAAAAATCTATTAGTAAATTTATACTGTCTTCCTCCTATATAGTCACCTCCTATATAATCATATCATAGTAAAACCTTTTTATAATCACACCAATATCTGCAACCACTTTACTAATAAAATACTTTTTTATAAACACATCATAATTAAAACCTTTATACAATCATACAATTTGTATGATATGGACTGCGTAATTATAGAGAAGGAAGACAGTATAATATATATATTTTTAATTAAGAAAAAGTTTATTTGTAACAGCCTATTACACACTTATTTGTAATAGCCAATAAGGCTATATTAGTGTTAAAGTAGAGTTAAAGTTAGAATTAGAGTCAAAATTAATACAGAATTGTGAGAGGATTATTTTTTGTTAGAAGTACAATAGGAATTATCTTAATAAAATTTTGAGTTATAAATAAAGTTGTTACAAATATGTGTGTAACAGGCTGTTACAAATAGATTATTCCTTTAATTAATATAGCAAAAGTTAGATAAGTCTAATTTTTTTTTGATATCTAATATTTAAAATCTTACGTGTCACATTTAGTTTACCCTGTATAAATAATTTTAAATACTTTTCCGGATCAGTCCGAATAACGAAAATTACACGTCATGTAATTTATTTAAAAACATATATCTAATATATTAAAATCTTACGTGCTATGTTTAGTTTACCCTGTATAAATAATTTTAAATGCCCTTCCGGATCAGTCCGAATAACAAAAATCTTACGTGTTATGTTTAGTTTACCTGAAATAAACATGACACGTAAGATTTTCATTATTTACTCAAGGTAGGAATGTTCTGAGTGCCCCGAGTTTGTGGATCACTACCAGGGACACAGAAATATCATTTTGATTTAAAGCAAAAATTTTGGTCGACTTTTGTAAAAATTTCGATTTATTTCATTTGACCAGCATTAAGAAAACAATAATGATAATCCCAGCTGAAATTAAAATGGTAAAAATTATAAGCCAATCGTTTTATATATTTCAAAATATTTTTGTGTCCTAAATTTTTTAGCATGACAGAAATTCGACTTATGCATAAATATTACACAAGGATTATATAAAGTATAATTTTTATGGTACTAATACGTAAGCTACTGGTGTAACTGTTCGTTGAGTACTATATTTTTTAAGTTCAGAAATTTGCATTTCTTACCTTGCTTAATATAATTTAAAATAGTATTAAAATTTTTTTCAAACAGTTATCTTGAACTTAATGACGAAGAAGATTTCAATATAATAATTAATGTCGGTGAATCTCCAAATACTAAAATATTCGAGCACATTCAATCGTTTTGAAATATAGGTCATTATATTTTCGCAATGAATTAGCAAATATTAATAGTGATGAAAACAATGTTAAAATGGTTAATTTAAAACATGTTTCTACCCAACAATTTGAAATCATTATCAAGTAAGTTAGAAATTTGCAATGTTTACCTTGCTTAATGTTTTTTTTAATAATAATTTAAAATGGTATTAAAATTTTTTGAAAAACTTTCAAACAGTTATCTTGAACTTCTTAATGACGAAGAAGATTTCAATATAATAATTAATATCGGTGTATCTTCAAATACTAAAATATTCTGAGCACATTCAATCGTTTTGAAATATAGGTCATTATATTTTCGCAATGAATTAGCAAACATTAATAGTGATGAAAACAATGTTAAATCGGTTAATTTAAAATATGTTTCTACCCAACAATTTGAAATCATTATCAAGTAAGTTAGAAATTTGCAATTCTTACCTTGCTTAATGTTTTTTTTAATAATTTAAAATAGTATTAAAATTTTTTGAAAAACTTTCAAACAGTTATCTTGAACTTCTTAATGACGAAAAAGATTTCAATATAATAATTAATGTCGGTGAATTTCCAAATACTAAAATATTCTGAACACGTTCAATCATTTTGAAATATAGGTCATTATATTTTCGCAATGAATTAGCAAACATTAATGGTGATGAAAACAATATTAAAACGGTTAATTTAAACATGTTTCTACCCAACAATTTGAAATCGTTATCAAGTAAGTTATTTATAGTTAATTGTTATATGCAATACATTTTAAATTATTAAAAGTATCAATATAATAAATTTAATTAAAGGTATATCTAC
>QKWP01000911.1:113652-127152 GCA_003550325.1 Gigaspora rosea | reverse complement strand
CGGTTAATTTAAAACATGTTTCTACCCAACAATTTGAAATCATTATCAAGTAAGTTAGAAATTTGCAATGTTTACCTTGCTTAATGTTTTTTTTAATAATAATTTAAAATGGTATTAAAATTTTTTGAAAAACTTTCAAACAGTTATCTTGAACTTCTTAATGACGAAGAAGATTTCAATATAATAATTAATATCGGTGTATCTTCAAATACTAAAATATTCTGAGCACATTCAATCGTTTTGAAATATAGGTCATTATATTTTTGCAATGAATTAGCAAACATTAATAGTGATGAAAACAATGTTAAAACGGTTAATTTAAACATGTTTTTACCCAACAATTTGAAATCATTATCAAGTAAGTTATTTATAGTTAATTGTTATATGCAATACATTTTAAATTATTAAAAGTATCAATATAATAAATTTAATTAAAGGTATATCTACGGCGGAGTAGTTTCTTTAGAAAATCTTGGTATTTTATTTATTTTTAATCTCATGCTTATTGCCTGTGAATTACTTTTTGAAGAATTGGCTGAATGTCTTGAAGCATTTTTAATATAGATCGGATAGGGATATATAAAAAGTATATTAAAAATTTATTGGCTTTTCGTGAAACTTCACCTGATTATTATTTGGTTGCCGCACAAGTAGACTGTGAAGAATAATCTCTGTAATCTGAGAATTGAGTAACTTTTATTAGACGTGGGTTTTTATTAATATGAAATTAGAAAAATAATGTAAATGCAAATTAACTTTCAAATTCTGTCTTTAAAACAACATAAATATATTTTAGCTCTCAAAACTTTGTTAGTTCGCTCTTTAACTGTCTTATATTTGAACTGTGAAAGATCTCTAAAGATCTCTAATATTAATGACTTTTGTAAGATGTAATATTAATATATATATAATATATTTGAATCTTTTTATAAAAGGTTATTAGGTATTGATATATTAATGTAGTATTTTGTGTTTTTTATTTTATATATCCATTTTACTTACAAATCTATTTTAATTTATTTTAAAGTATTTAGGTTCTTCATGAGTTATAGAATTGTGTAATTTAAAAAGAATTAGATAGTTTATTGTAGTTCACTGGGTTATAGAATTTGTAGATGTATACATATAAATGTACTTATACCTGTAATATAAAATGAATACAATACACATTTTATCAACTGTAGCAATTGTAATAATAGAATATAAAAATGAGTACTTTAATATTTATTGTTATATATTATATATCACTACAATAAAATTTATAACAAAGTAATTTTTAGTATTTCAGATAAATATTAGCAAAGCAAAGTTATCATTTAGATCTATGATATTAGAAATCTGTATTAATAATTTAAAAACATTAGCCAATCACATCTAATGATAATCATCTGACATAACAGCCAATAAAAAAGAACTTCTGTCATGCTCTAAATAAACCAAGCCAAGTTTTTAAGCTCATTTCGTATTTAAATAGCAATTTGTAAAAATAAATTTCCGGAGCAACATGACGGGTTACATACTAGTTTTTTTTAAAAAAATAAAAAATATTAAATTTAGCCAAAAATTAATAAAATTAAATTTTTTTTTACTCTTTGGTATACCTAACAGACTCTATTTATCCAACAATGGCATACCAAGCCTACTTTTCCAAGTTCTTACTATGAACTTTCATTTGCACTTTGACTTTTTGTATACTATAATTTTTTTATAGGATGACCTACTAAAAGTTATATATAAGAGCTAAAAACTCTGAGATGCCAAGAACAATATATCTGCATTCAGCTTTAGAGAGCCAGAAATGCAAAAGTGGATTTTATTCAAAGCCAACTTTGTTAGTAAAGCAGTACCTGTTCTATACAGATAACTACTTATGCTTCAGTAGTTATTACTATAGCTGAGACCAATGCTTGCAAAACAAAATTCTCTGTTCTCTTAGCAATATCTATTTTTGCTCTTGTAAGATGTGATCTGATCCCAGCACTATCTTCACCTTTCTTCCAGTCTTTTACCAATATCACCAAACTTCCAAACCCTAAATTTGGATAGATTGATCTACTTGGTATTAGGTGCTATTAGGTTTTTCTTTTTTTGGTACCTACTTCTAAAACATAAATTTTTTTTTATTCTTTTTTTAATGCAACTCTGATAGCCAGATTGGTTGACCCTCTCTCTTGAAGGTCTTTATTGTCCAGTTCTTCAATTCCAGTTTCTGATATTTCAGTTTTAGTAGCACTGTCAAAGATCTTTGCTATTTTCTTATTTGAACTTACCAAATAGATTTCTGTTTCTCTAGTTTTTTGAATTTATTTGTGTAACAGATATACAACTATACCCAAAAGCTCTTATTCAAAATGGTAAAACCAAGACTACAAGTAATATACCCAACCGATTGATAAGAAGCAGTTACCAAAATACAAACCTATTTGTTAAAGTATTGCTAATAGAATTTGAACTCTAAACCTGCCACTTGAAATGATAACTTATTAACTTTTCTAAGTTACTACATCCTAATAAAATTAAACTTCTAAAAAGTTAATATAATACAATTTAAGTATTTTTATAATAAATAAATTTATTTGTTGCCTTTGTTATATACTATTTTTGTTATGAGTTATATAATATATAATTGGCCAATAAAATATAAATATATTTATAGTAAATATTATTATTTTAAAATTTTATTAATATTTTTAAAAAATATTTATTATAATTACTCTAATTTAGTATTGTTACAAAACAGCTTTGAATAGTAATTTAAGGGGCGTGCCATTTATTACGTAATTTCTACTATGGATACATGGGTAGGTCTGCGATTATGTTACACAATATAGCTAATTGACCAAGAAGAATGCAATATATATATACATACTATATAGGGTGGCTTAGAGTAATAGGCCTCGCACTACAATAATAAATTATATTAATTATATTTATTAATAACATCGATTATTTTTAGGCTGCAAGTCCTTGCCGGTGAACCGCTTTTTAGAAACCTTAACGAAGGTGGAGAAAAGTGAGGAGGTAAAACCTTGCTATAGCAGGTCACACATAGGTATCCAATGCAACAACTGGGTGGATCATACTTTAGATTTTAGATTCAGTTAGAAGTAGTCATAAAATGTAATATACAAATTATAATAAATAAAGTTATGGCATGACTGCCGAATTAAAAAAAAAATAACATTGATTATTTCTTACTCTTTTCATATACTCAGAACTTTATACCCGTCTCAGATAATTTTATTAGATTTAATTATAATATATTTTTTTAAAACACACCTAGTAAACTAGCGTATAGATGAGACCAATTTATGCACACACCCAGAAGCTTGCTTAAATTTTTGTCAAGGTGAACTCAAAATTTATTTAACATACAATTTACTTACGGATCCTTTTAATTATAAAATAACAGCAGCACGTTTCCAAATTTGAGTTCTCAAAAGTGCACATTATAAGGCTAGTAAGTTAATCTTTATTTAAAGATCTTTGAAAATTATAACTAACGCTAATCAAGACTTGATATAAGGGATAATTAACGTGTAACTACCGTTAAATCAGTCATCCATCAACTTCACCCAATATCATATCAATATGCAAGTAATCATTTAAAATTTTTTTTTCTAATTTATAATATACTAATTCTTTTACGATTTGGCAAAGACTACTCAACGTCAGATTGTACTTCACGTGTGCATGTAGTTATTTGTTCTATTAAATCTTCTCTATACTCAATTAATACTGCCACGTCTTCAGCAACTTGGAGATTTGATTTGTTGCATGGTGAAGCTTTCGTTGGAGGTCGGCCACATTTTACCGGATGTTGATAGCGTTTATGTTCTCCTATGAACTTTAAAGTGGGATAATATTTACCGCACTTGTTACAACTCAGGCGTTGGTGCATTTCAACGATCATAAAGTAGAATTTTTAACTTATCAAAATATTGAAGGGCATGTATTGGATCAATGAAATACCCATTTTTGCCTTTGGTAATGGGAGGGAGGAATCCATTATTTTGATTTAATAAAAGGGCAGCGTCAGGGGCTCTATATTCATTACAACACTGTTTTTTTTTTTTTTTTTTTATATCTATTGAGTAACGACATAACTGGGCATGGTTCTCAATCCATTCCCATGTCAAAGGCTCAACATCCAAAAACGGTTGACTTCTTTGATCAATATATTGTGTTTTTACAGGTTTTCCATGTACATCGTCCTTACTCCAAATATCGCACAGCGACTATCCTGAAAATTCGAAGTTATGTCGAGCTAATTCTTCATTTATAACATTTCCTTGAGTATCTAAATGCGAACTATACTCATCTACAGGTAGAGTAATACCGGCAAGCTTTTCAGAGAGAGAAGACATAGCACGTTCTATGGGATTGTAAGCACTCTGGCCCGGAGCATGTGTACGAACAGTTAAGTAATCAAGGTCAAGAACACGAAATAGGTTACAATATTCAGTTATATTTTTAAAATGCCTAGGATTCTCGTCTGGTCCTCCATCAACAAGAAGAACCAAAATTGGTTTAACTTTGTCTTGTTTTAGTAGAGTAGAAGCAAATTGTTTATCTGAAGAAAGGTTTAATAAATCCGCCATGTGGGTTGATGATAATGTACCTACGAAGTATTCTGGCCTAACAAATATAGCAAGTTGACCCATACGAAGATTGACATCCGAGTTTGTTGGATCAATAAGAAGATACACTGAAGGTAAAAGTTTCATTTTATTTCCTTTTACAAAATCGTGGTCTTCAACTGTAACGGGTTCATTTATTGATTGAATACTTTTAAAGGTACGGCCTACTGCAGGAATACCCAAGCCAATTTTGGCTTTGTCGTCTTGAGAAATAATAGTAGTTTCGTCTGCAAAAACTTCTGCAAAAAGTCGGGCTGCTTTGACAGACGCCAAGCAGTAATGCTCATCAACGTGTTGTTTCATATCTGTTCTACTTACAAATGCAAGGCCAACCTTTGCTGGATGATGATGACGACGTGCAGCGAAAGTATGTTTGTGCCGAGGTTCCAAATACGTAGATAAACATTGACGAGAAAGGTATATATTATATTTCTTCTCCAATGCTTCACATAAATGTTTAATGGTACGAACCTTAATAATATTTTTTCTTCTTTTTGCATGCGCTGTGCCAAATTCAACACAGTCGTGGATTTTGTCCCAAAGATCTGGGTAAAGGATTGCTGCAGGTGGTCTTCCGGGTTTGTCATATTGCTCAACTATTCCATCTTCATTAATTTGTTTCTTCTTCTTTGCCCTAAACCTTGCCTGTGCTTCAGCACGGTTTTTAAGCTTTCCCAATTTTTTTTCATTTTCTTTTATTATTTTTTTTTCTTCGATTTTTAACAAAATCGAATTTTTAAAATCTTGATCTGATATAAACAGGCAAGACTTTTCATATTTCACTATTAGTTGTGTTGCTTCTTGGATTTTTGCAATAGCATCATTTTGTGCTGTTGCGTTCTTTGCAGTAACATGTGTATTAATAGATAGTTGGAGAGAACTCAGCATTGAAATTGAAACAAGATTGGAATTAACCAGTGACGGTCTCATTATTCTTTGATACAAACGGGTTATATAAGGTTCAGTGGCCAAGTATGCACGTATTTTTTCATGAATGACAGTTTTATTTTGTCCCGAATTGCTTTCCAAGCTGCTCGCGCATTGCTTAATAACGTTTTTTTGTTTGGAGTGAGAGTACAAAGTGTTGCTTGCATATAGTAAGCATATGCGTTACAAAACTCCTGGTACAAGTCAGAGGGCGATTTGTAAAATAATTGTTTATCGAATTTAGGTTCGTTAAAAAGCTTTGCATATTTTAATATTCAAAAACGGCAGAGCGATGGTAAATAATTATTTATTTTATTATATATATTTTATTTTCAACACGGTGATCAAGGTAATTGTATTTTAGCATTCATGTATAATTTTGGGTATCTCGCGCGTATTATTTAAATAATATACCCTACCGCTTTGCCCCAAATCTTTTAGATTCAATTTTTAAACCCGAATTATCCGACCAAGATAAATAAGAACTATGTATATGTGATTACGTTCACATCTTATTCTGGAATATCGAGATTTTCCAACTATTTATAACTTTATTGGATCAGCACTTCTAGTTAAAGTCATATTTATTTTTTTGAAAAAATTTATAATATTTATTTTTTTCTATTGGTTTACATTGAACAAAATAGAATTAACCAGGACAGCACCCAAAGTATCGGTTACCTGACCAGTCATATATCGCTATCAATAAGATAATTACCGTATTTTTTGGACGTGGGTACCCCGGGTATTTTCATATCTCAAATTCGTACCCGGGGTACGTCTATATGGGGGTATACCGTATTGATAGGGGTACATAAGTCCAGTTCGGTAGTTGATTGAACTTCTATTGCTATAAGATATTCATATGAGTGCTGCCAAAAGAAAAAGGCCGTTCGGACTTTCAATTATATTTTGTGTGCAGTTAGCTATCTATGAAAAATTTATTATTATGATAGACTTTCCATAGACGGTTAACTGTACACAAAATATAATTGAAAGCCCGTACGGCCTTTTTCCCTTGGCAGCACTCGTGTGAAATTGCTAAAAAAAAAAACTAGTAAGTTTTTATGACGCCATTCATGCGATTAAATTAAATCAGATCAGATTTCAGTGATGTTATTCATGTGATTGAGCCTTAAATTGCTGAATTGCATTAAGATTCTCACATATATAAATCGGCGGGGGTTTTTTTTTTTTAAAAAAAAAAAAGGTATGAAATGCATCATCAATTCTTGGTCGTTTCGTAAACCATTCTTTTGCATCTGAAGATTGCCTAGTTGCCTTGAGCAGGACTCAGCTCTAGGGTAAAACCCTATAGAGTTTTACTCTAACGGCTCAGTAACTGGGTTTAGTTTTTTTTTTTTTTCTCTCTAACTTCATCGCTGTGGACATTTTTTTTTTCTTAAATTTATTGTCGTGAACATGAAATTCCTGAACTCTAACATGCTTCCATTACCTTGAGCAGGACACGGCTCTAGGGTTTTACCCTATAGGGTAAAATTTCTAACGGCTCGGTATTGGGTTTGGACTTTTTTTCCTTTTTTTTTTTTTAAATTTATCTCATTCTTTTTTTCTTGGGTTCATTTTTTTTTAAAAAAAAAAATTTCATTTTTAAATGTTATGTATTTTGTGCAATGTTCTCCCTATGCCCCCCTATAAAAATACACGAGTTCTTCCTTAACGCGTTAAAAAAAAAAATGTCTCCACGAAGTAGAAGTATCACCAAAAAAAGCCGTGTTAGAAGCAGTGCTCGACGTACTTGGAGTGTTCGTAAAAAACTCATGGTAGTTCATTACTTTGAACGTATTCAAAATGTGAGAGCAACTGCAAAACGCTTTGATATCGAACCCAAGCATGTTCGTAACTGGCGAAACAAGAAGCAAGAACTTTTAAATGCCGCACCTTATCTTTTAACACTCAACCGTGGTCGACCAGCCAAGTATCCACTTTTAGAAGAAAGGCTAGTTAAGTGGATTGAAACGCTTCGTAAAAAGCAGATGGCTGTTTCACGAAACATGGTTGTTAGAAGGGCTAAAATGTTGGTTAATTATGAGGAAATAAAGGATGCATATCCTGATATTAATAATTTTAAATTTTCTGCAAGTTGGTTATATGGATTTTTGTATCGCAATGATTTATCAAATCGCTGATGTACAACAGTTGCGCAGCACCTCCCTGAAGATCTTATTGAACAACAAAGCGAATTTTTAAGCCTTGTTTTATTCAAACGCCGTCAATACAACTATGACATCCAATACATTGAAAATATGGATGAAACTCCATTGTCATTTGATATGCCTTACCCGGTAACTCTTGAAAAACGTGAAACCAAGACAATAAGCATCCGATCTACTGGAGATGAAAGGGCGTCCTTTACTGTAATTCTGGGATGTCTTGCAGATGGAAGAAAGCTTCCTGCGATGTGTATTTTTAAGTTAAAAAACATCCCTTGTGAAAGGTTCCCGGAAGATGTCATTATTCGTGTTAACGAAAAAGGGTGGTGTAATGAAGAAGAGATGCATTATTGGATCGATAATGTGTGGACTGAGTGTAGTGATTCAGATTCCCAATCTCTTCTTATTTTGGATTCTTTTAAAGGTCACACGGTAGATCCTGTTAAGCACCATTTTCAAGAAAAAATACCCATCTTGCGGTTATCCCAGGTGGATTAACTAGTAAACTGCAACCTCTTGATGTTGCAGTAAATAAAAGCTTTAAAGTGAAAGTAAGTAAATTTACTGTATTCTTTTTTTTTAATAATAGGTCATATTAATAGAATTTTAAATTATAGGTGCGTGATCGTTACAACCAATGGATGATCAATAATTCTCATCAATTTACGCTCGCTTGACGTATTCGAAAACCGTCATATTCTACTTTAGCTCAATGGGTGGGAGAAGCATGGAATGAAATTAGCCCTCGTTTAATTAGAAATGCATTTAAATGTTGCGGCATTTCAGTAAATATGGATGGATCTGAAGACGATATGGTGTTTGACTATGGAATTTTGGGTGAGGATTTAGCAAATACAAATGATGAAAATATTGAAGAGGCAGCAGATCATGACGATGTAGATGGTGAAGAGTATGAAGAAGAAACCGGGGATAATAATGATTGGGAATAATATCAAATTCTGTATTTTTTTTTTTTTATAATGAAGCTTATTCTCTTGTAACTTTTTTTACAAAATGTACTAGCATGTTTTACTAATGTTTGATATAAAAAACGTGTACCGTAATAATAATGTAATGATCGGGTATTGAATTATTAAAGAATTCTGTAGCAATAAAAAATTAAATTTGTGCTTATTAAATTAAGGCATCGTTAAATTAAAAATCCCGTTTCACGTCTGTTGTCAAATATTACAATCATGATTCAAAAATCGGGTTGTTATTACTTCGTATATGTGTATCATTAGAAAACATATGTAATACTCGGGTATAAATCATGATCGGGTCCTTCCAAACCCGTAGAGAGTACACCGCAAGGGGGGTACCCACGTTCGAAAAATACGGTAATTGATCGCATTCTGGTTGATAGCCAACATTTTGGGGCCCGCTCTGGCTAATTCATATTAGACATAGTCATCATCTTTTGGTATTATTAATTTTATGAATTTGGTTGGTGATTTAATAAAGTTTAGTCTATTCAGTTGTACAAACCCAACCAATATTTACTCAGAATAATTGCGATTTCCAGTTTTTTTACGTTATTCATATTTAAGTTTAAAATTATCGATACGTATATTGTAAATAGGAATGGGATAGTTCATTAAGGTTAGGGTAGGGTATACATGGGAGTTTAAATTAAGTATCTAAAATTAATTACACCACTAAAGAAAATTGATTTTGACAAACTAAACATCGAAATTATTTTTTATTAAGAGGAGTAATTTAGACACCCATGTATAAGTATGGGTGTACATATGAAAAATCATTTAAAACGTTGGTTTTATGTATATAATTCCGTTATATGTAGTATTTATTACATTCAATAGAGCAATATTAATTTTGCTGATCAATACGCCTTACTCTGTAAGAGCAGTTTTTATTACATTTAAAACAAAATGGAAAAGCCTGTCCTGGTTGTGTAAACTTGCCATTGTACCTGCAGTTGTTCTTGTTGTGATGCCTGCCATGCGTTTTCTTTGATCACGGCAATAATCGTATATACTATAAGGGGGTGTTTTGGGTGATGGTCTTGTAGTTAAAATACCACGAGTATTCTTTATTATGGCCAGGACCGACGAATTATTTAGAAAATTAATATAGCATGTTAAGTATAAATACAATCAATTCCTATATTCAAGTAATTCATTATTTATGCCAAGATTTGAACCAGTAATTATTTCTCTTTGTCGTTGCGAATATTTAAAAATTATATGCTTTCTACACGAACAACAAGCAGTCTGCACTATATATTCAGGATTAAAAGTGATTTTACAGAAAAATGCCGATATCCCGTTCATCGGCGTTTTTCTGTAAAATCGCTTTCGATAGAAATTTTTTAACCTATATTTAAGTTTTGCAAAAATTGGATGGTTTAGAAAAGTTAAAAAGTTTACAAGAAATCAAGAACAAGAAAATAAAAAAAAGGATATTTAACCAATCAAAGACCCGCAGAGATGAAAACTATTAGTGCGTTTAAGAGTGCGAACAAAAAATTAAAAGAAGAAATGCGGAGTGGCGATGCCGAATATGAAAACGACAGAAAATAGTCTACTTCATATATATGCTATATCCGATTGATCAATAATTATATTATTATCATGTGCCCTTACCTGATTGGCTGATAATTTTATTATACTATATTATATATATCACACTATACATGGATAGGGTAGGCTACTAATAAAAATTAATTACGTAATAAATGGCATGCCCCTTACATAGTATAAATTTCTAAAAAAATTGTATTTATTTTGAAATATTGTATAAAATAAGATTTATGAAAATTTATATTATAATCTACACTCTTTCTGATGATCACTTGGACCAAATTTCTAACAAAAGAAAAACAAAATAATTTATGTTAGAGCGTTGCAAGTACTTTATAGTACTGTAGACTAATACATACATATGGTTTTTGGAAAGGTCAACTGTTTGCTTCAGGGACTCCTTTCGCATTTTCAGCATGCAAACCAAGAGTGTCATTGTGCAAGATAACTGGCAAGAAGTGCCTTTGTACATGAAATTTTGGTAGAGACCAAATTTAGTATCTTCGTCAACGAAGTATTTTGTGATAAAACAGTGAGAACAACAAAAATTTGAGTTTTATCTTTCTACACTCTCCTTTAAATTTTCTTCAAGTCTCGTCTCTGCCCTTTTGGATTTTTCTCAGAATTTTTGTCAAAAAGTAGGCATCCTAGCTTACCTCCTCTAAAGGATCAGTAGTATTTACTTTTTTTTAATCGGAAATATGTTCTCGATCAAAACCGGAACGTCACGAGCGAGTTTGGTAACAAACAAGTAAATGTCAGGTCTGGGACCCGAGAGTGTTCGTAAAAATTTTCTTTCTATTTTAGACGTAGTTTCTTATATATACATATGATACTTTGGTAGGATTACCTATGCAATATTATATAATTTTTAATGTTGTTGGTGTTGTAAACGTTTTAACACCTTCATATTCTTCTCTTTTATTTCTTTATTTTAGTTTTTCTTTTTGCTGTTTTTATTTTTCTTTTCTTGTATTGTTTACTTTTGGTTTTGGTTGTTTTGGTTTTTGTATATTTGCTTTTGCCCTCTTTAAAATTTTCCTCTTATTTTTTCTTTATCTTATAAGAAGCTCAAGGATGAAGTTTTTTTAAAGGTGTGAAATATGAAAAGTAAACAGCTACTGTTCGGTAATTCAAAAGAGTACTTCTTGACAATTCAGAAAGCCAATGAGGAGATAAAGTGTCATGAAGACAGGTTACATTTGGGCACTCTCGTAGCAGCCAGGTGAATTTTTATTATAAATAGAATAGTTTAGATAATATTTAACGTTATATAAAAAAGCAAACATCACCAAAATTTGTATGGGGATTACTATCGATTTTTATCATTATTGGATAGTAATCGATTTAAATCCCCCCTGACGAGGACTATCGATTAAGATAGTAATCGGTAATAATCGGTAATAATCGATAGATATTAGATTAAAAATCACTAATAACAATACTATTATACTATATACTTATTTTTAAACGTTTTACAGATTTTTGCATGTTTTCGCATATTTTCACAAGATTTTGCAATTTAATAAAAAATTTTATATTTTTTTATTTATTATTATTATTATACATTTTATTATATAATATTATATATTTTCTACGAAAAAATGAAAAAAATAACAAAAAAAAATAAAAACAAAAAAAAACTAAACCCGAAAAAAAATAATGAAAAAAATAAAAAGAAAAAAATAGTAATATTTTGAACCCTTTCACTTTTCGTCACATAATGCTAGCTCTATATACTTATTTTTCTTACCCTGCAGTTAGCTATTATTTCTTTTCTTCTTTGTTTTAACTATAATATTCACTTATATTTGCTAATATTCACTTATATTTGCTAATATTCACTTATATTTGCTAATATTCACTTATATTTGCTAATATTCACTTATATTCGATACTTCCTAAAATAAAAAAAATAACAAAAAAAAAACAAAAAAAAACAAAAATGAAAAAATTAGTAATATTTTAAACTACTTTCATTCACACTTCGTCACATAATACAAGCTCTATACACTTATTTTTCTTATCCTATAGTTAGCTATTATTTCTCTTCCTTGTTTAACTATTATATTCGCTTATATTCGCTCATATTCAAAACTTCCTAAAAAGTGCTGTAAAAAAAAACAAACAAAAAACAAAACCAAAAAAAATAACAAAAAAAAACAAACCCAAAAAAAAATAAACTATTATATTTGCTTATATTCGCTCATATTTGCTTATATTCGATTATATTTGCTCATATTCGTGACTTCTTGAAAGTGCCAGAATTCTTGTAAAGTGCCGGAAAAGTCAAGTCATTTTCTTGCAAAGTTCCGAAAGAAGTAAAGAACAAATAAAATAAAATAAAATTAAAAATAAGTAAAAAAAGAAAACATACAAAAAACAAAAATATAAGCAAACTAAATAAAAAAATAAATGAAGCACCAAATCTTCATTTCTCTAAAGTAAGAGTTCGTGATCTTGCAATTCAGAAATTGTTGAAGGTTTTTACAAAGTGCCGGAATAAAATAAATTAATAAAAATAAACAAAAAAAACAAAAAACATGAAACAAAAAATAAATAAAACGAAAACTTGCAAAAACTTGCAAAAACTTGTGTTCTTGAAATTTAGAAATTGCTAGAGAAATTAGTTGTGTGTTCTTGCAAAGTATCGAAAGGCTGAGTTGGCTTGCGCAAAGTAGCGAAAGTTGTTGAATTTCTTGCAAAGTGCTAGCGGTAAAGTGTAGAAATAAAATAAAAAAAATTAAAAAATAAAAAAAAAATATAAATCAAAAAAAACAAAACGAAACTAAATGAAACAAAATGAAACTAAACGAAACTAAACGAAACCAAAAAAAAACAAAAGGAAAACAAAAAAACAATGTAAAATTAATAGAAGATCTAAATTATAAACAAAAAAAAACAAAGATCTAATCTGATCTTGTAGTACAATCATTAAAAATCATCGAAACATTTTGAAAATATTAGTTAAACGCATTTTTAATATGATCCAGGTTACAGATTGTCCAAAAATATTTCAAATGTATTCGAAATATTAAAAAGAAAAAAGAAAGAGAAAAAAAAAGAGAAAGAAAAAAAAAGAAAGAGAGGAGTAAAAAGAAAAGAGGTATAAAAGGAAGAGAGGGGTAAAAATTGTTCAAAAACACTTTTTTTTTTTTAAGGTTTTTTTTTTCTTATGCCAGTTTTCTTTGTTTTGTCTTTCTCTTTTTTTTTTAT
>QKWP01000911.1:40978-99476 GCA_003550325.1 Gigaspora rosea | reverse complement strand
ATCGATATATATCGATTAATATCGATATATATCGATTATTATTATTATCGATAGTAATCGGCAGGGGGTATGAGTATCGATATATATCTACCGGTTAGTAATCGATATATATCTATATATAAAATTTGCTGATGTTAGGACCCTGTGATTGGATTTTAACGATTTTAGGCTTGTTAGAATCCTCTCATTGAGAGGATCATTTTGGTAGTAAAATCATCAAAATCGGCCCAGAGATCAGAAGTTATTAACAATTAAATATTAAATTTTAATTGTTAATAACTTCTGATCTACTGGGCCGATTTCAATGATTTTACTACCAAAATTGTCCTCTCGATGAGAGGATTCTAACAAGCCTAAAATTGTTAAAATCCAATCACAGGATCCTAAAATTGAAATAAATTTGTATTACTATAAATGGGTTATAATTATTTAATAAATTATAGAACTTTTATATAGTAACACAAATCTATTCTGATTACATGATCCTGTGATTAAATTTTAATAATTTTGGGCTCGCTAGAATCCTCTCATTGAGAGGATCATTTTGGTAGTTGAATCATCAAATTTGGTTCAGTAGATCAAAAGTTATTTACTATTAAATGTTATATTTAACTTTTTAATAATCGTAAAATTTGATTGGCTAATTGGGGTATCAGGTGTGGGTGGGTGGGGTAGGCTCATAGTAAACAAAAATCAATGATTTCTGAAAGCTTCCTTATCAAAAATCCCGTGATTTATATCAGGAGAGTGTACTATATTGAAGCTATAGTTGCTTGTAACAATAAGGCCTATATTTTTTTGTTATTGGTTACTTATCTTCTAGTATGTGAATAAAATGGGATATTGGTTGTAATGTTGATTGATGTAGAAAAGCTACAAAGTTTTGGGATGATAGCACTTTATAATACCTTATGATGTGAATTAGTTTATTGTTGAGGATTTTGGTAAAAATTTTTCTAGTATGGTCAATGAACATTATTGGTCTTGTCAAGTAAAGATCATAGTTGTATTTTGGTTTTTTAAGGATTCTATTGATTAGGTACTATGTTAAGGACTATTTTTAAAGATCTGAATCCGATCCGAAATTTCAAATCGGGTCCAAGTATAAATTCGAATCATTGTTTAAATATATGGATCCGGATCCTGGCCAGATCCGAAGAACTCTTTACATATGAAGGATCGGATCTTTTCGGATCTTTTCGGGTCTTTATATGGATTCGAATCCGACAGACCGAATCCGGATCCTTGATTTTTGGGATCCGACAAGTACGGATCCGGATTGGATCCGGATCTCGGATCAGGTCTGCGGAACACTATTAAGGACTATGCATTTATTAAAGATTAGTAGTAGAAAGGTTAATATGAGGTTCAGTATGTATTGGAGAACTTTGTTTGTGATTTTGTTTGGCCTGATTGCTTTGTGTTTTGGGGCATTAAGTAGAGTTTTAATTAGTTTTGATAAGGTGATCTTGTTAGTAAGGGGACTATATATGTCAGGGTCTACTCTTTCTAGTGGTTAATATATTTCCTTCCGGTTGTCTGCCTATTCTTCTTAAGGGGTTACTATAGGTTCAAGTTTTAAAATGGGAGCAGATATGTTCTTTGATATCAGTCTTTTAGTCAAGATTTGATCAGAAAGTATAATCTTGTCAGTGTGTACAGGGTTTTTTTTTCTCTGCAGAATACTATCAAGCATCTGGCTAGTGTTCATACTGAAATCTTGATATTGTCTGCTAATGAAATAATTGATCTGTTTACTTTGTTCTTGTTGTTTTTCATATTTACAAGCAACCATATTGTGTGTTTAGTCTGTTTTAAGTTGGCAATCATATCCTGTAATTGTGAGATAATCCCTAGCTAGCCCTGAGGAGTAATTGAAATTTCAGTTACCATATATGTCCAAAAATAAGCTACTACCTAAAATAAGCTAACCCTGATTTTTTTTAAAAATCTTAAAAAATTCGTTAGCAGTTGCTACATATAAAAATCCAAATTTTCCTAAGTAACTGTTATAGAATATGAATTATATTAGTAATAAACAAAAACCTTTTATATTTTTAAAAAAGGTAAGCTAAATGGTTATGGCATGACTTTCTGAAACTATTTTTCTAGAGAACATAATACCGACTAAAGCAGCTGGCATTATAGCTAATGTTAACTAGTTTTGTCAAGATTATGTTCTCTTGGAAAAATGGCTTTTGGGACTTGAGTTACATTGTCTGTATTGTCTGAAAAGTAGTATTTATAGTCTCATGCGCTGAATCACTCCGAAGGCTTTCAGGATAAAAATTTTACTCAAATATTGATATTTAAGGTTTGGCTAACCTTGTAGAGATGCCAACTGTATATTAACAATCACGAATCTGATATTTGTTTTTGCTATAAATATTTACAATAGATCGCTTTATCCCATTTCTACATAAAAAATTTTTTAAATAGAAAAACTATCTATTGACAACGATAAATAAAAAGTCGTATATTTATAAAGTGTTTAGCATTGGCTTTCACATTAAACTTATAATGAATTAAATTAATATCTGTTCAATGAGCTCTATATTTCTTCGGAGAACGTGATCTTAGCCATTATTGTGCATCAATCTGGTACATGCGTAGAGATTCATATAAATTAACGGGTCAGACTGGGCTGGTCCCGGGCTGGGCATGAAACCTGGCCCGGCCCGCTATTGCGGGCCCTTTTTTTTCTGGGTCTCGATCATTGGTAGAATTTCTATGTGCTATTCCTTTAGGCTTATATCGTATATTACCGAATAAAAGCTACCAAATTTTGAGAGTTTTTTTCAGACTAAAAAGAGGGAGTAGCTTATATTCGGGTCCAATTTTATTATTAAAACATCATAACTTCCTCCAAATTTTTGATCCAAAATCGAGAGGGTAGTTTTTATTCGGTAATATACGGTAATTATTTTTACCACATACAGTAATCAGATTAAATTAATGTCCAGAACGTTAGGGTGTTCAATAAACTAATTAATCAAACATAATTAGGTCATATATAATCAGATTTTTTAAAGGTTATTTCACATATGAATTTATATATGAATTTGTACTAATTTAGGTACATTTTTCTACAAAACCAACAGACAAAATTGTATCTTAATTTTTTTTTTTAAACTGTTGTTTTATACTAACTTTACATGAAATAGAGCCAGTTTTTAATAACTAAAGTTAATTATTAATAATAAAATTTTACCAATTCTATAAAAAGTTATAAAAAAATAGATTATATTTCAATGTAGAGCTAGTTCAGAACCACAGTGTGAAATAATCCTTAAAAAATCCGATCATCTATGATGTTTTGATTAATTAGTTTATTGAACACCCTACCGGAACGTAGAGAAACATTTAATAGATGGGTAAGGTAATACAAAAACTGTTTTTTGTGTATAAACTAGTTACTATATCATTGCATTTGTCAAATTTATTTTATCAAAAATGCAGGTTTGGAAATGTCAGTTCGCATTCAATAATTAATCTTTTGCATGATTTGATTTAAATTATCGCGTGATCAGGGTTGGCAATGGAGTCAATGGAGCCCAATGGAGCTGTGAAGGAGCCAATGGATACTAGCTATTTGAGCTCCATTCGCACAACTATTGAGCTCCATTGGCTCCATTGCCAACCCTGCGCGTGATATAGGAGGTTTTAGTTCCGGACACAATGCCATACATTAATCTAGCTTTTAAATTTGCTGATCCACCGGATTTAATAATTAATTTCGTTAAAATTATTATGTTACGTATTCTCTTCGTTATTATATCAGCTATTCCTGTATTCGATTATATCCATTAATAGTCCCATTAATCAATTTTATTATGAATTGTGAATCTTTAATAGAATACTAGGAACTTATGTTAACCAAAGAAAATTAACGTTGCTTGATGGATAGAATTCGTTATTTAAACATATTAAAATTCTAATGTTCCACATATATTGTTGGTAGGTCATTCCTTGAGTTATAAAGGATTTAACGAAAATTCAGAAGAAATAAATGAATATACAATATACCATAATCATGTGCCGATGGGGCAAAACTATATGTAGTATCATATTAAATTTTTTTTATCAAAGGATTATTCATCACTTTATATATATAGTTTAACAGTAAAAAATGACCTGCATGTTTTAGATGTTTAGAATGAACCGCTTTACTTGAATGATTTTAGCATACTGTAAATCTATACGTTTAAAACAAAGCCACGCTAAAAAATTTTATGTTTTAGTATTAAATTTTTACTTGTAACAAAATTATCTCTCTTTGAAAAGTTCTCAATATCAAGCACAGAGTTTTTGCAAAGAGTCAACTTGAAGTTTAATATTCAACGTTAAACTTTTTTACCGTAATTTTGTTATAAACGTGTTTAAGAATAGATTTATGTTAAAATAATTCAAAAAAGTAAAGTGATTCACTTTAAACATCTAAAAACTTGCTTTAATATTAATATATATATATATATACACATAGTAATAAATAATTAAAAAAATTTAATAATTTATCCAAAATTTTACACGTCCCTGTTTGCAGGTTTTTTCCCTTACCCCAAAATTTTCGAATCCAAATATAGTCACTGTACGTGTTTTCTTTCTTCACGCTGTCGAAAGAAAAATGGCTACTAAGAAAGGTTCGTTTTTAAACAATTTAATCTTTGCATAAATCGAATTTTATTAATTGAATTATATATATATATATATATATATATATTTTTTTTTTTTATAATTAGACATCTATATTGCTGCAGTTGTAAGAACTCCACTTGGTGGTTTTAATGGTTCGTTGGCCTCTCTTAGTGCCACACAATTAGGTTCAATTGTTATTGAAGGTGATATTTGATAGTTAATTATTAATATGCAAGATTGTTTATATGAGAGTATAACAACAAAAGGTTAAGTGATAGTATGTTAATTTTTGTAGCTGCCTTAAAGAAAGCAAACATTGATCTTAGTAAAATTGAAGAAGTCTTTTTTGGAAATGTTCTTTCGGCTAATCTTGGTAAAAAAAATAAACAAGAATTAATGTTATTTTAATATTTATTTTAATATTTAATCATTATTATCAATAAATTTATTTCAAATTTTTTAAAAAGGCCAAAACCCTGCTCGTCAAGCTGCGTTAGGAGCTGGCATTCCAAATTCTGCCGTTGCTACAACTGTTAATAAAGTTTGTGCATCGGCAATGAAAGCTGTAATTTTAGGTGCTCAAACAATTATAACTGGTTGCGCCGACGTAGGTTACTGCCTATATAATTTATTTTCATTATAAGATTGTAATTATTATAAAAATACTTTTTAGATTGTTGTTGCTGGTGGTTGTGAATCTATGACAAATACCCATACTATGTTCCAAAAGCAAGGTTCGGATATAAGTATGGAGATCAAACTCTGGTAGATGGAATTGTTAAAGATGGTTTAACAGATGTATATAATAATTATCTTATGGGTGTGGCAGCTGAAGAATGTGCCGCTGATCATGGTATAAGTCGAGAAGAACAAGTATGTTTATATTATTCAAAATAGTTAGGTGTAAAATTTTTTCTCTAGGTAATGAAGTGTGAAGAGCTTAATTGATGATTTGGTTAGGATGATTATGCCATTTGTTCTTATCAACGTGCCCAAGCTGCATTTGCAGATGGTCATTATGCTGATGAAATTGTTCCTGTAACTGTTTCAGGTGGTAAAGGTAAACCTGATAAAGTTATTACCAAAGATGATGAAATTATTAATGTAAGCATTTTTATGTCATATAAATAATTAAATAATATAACCTAATAAAATTCTAACTTATATTTAGCTCAATGCCGACAAATTACATACAGTGCGTCCAGCATTCAAAATGAGAAGGGTACTGTAACTGTAGCTAATTCTTCTCCTTTGAGTGATGGTGCGGCTGCAGTTGTTTTAATTAGCGGTGAAAAAGCTCATGAATTAGGTATTAAACTTATTGCTAAAATTTCTGGTTGGGGTGATTCGGCTCAGGTAAAAGTTTCTTCAACGTAACATGGATGGAGAGTGACATTAGTAAGTTATATAAAAATTAATCCATCACATTACACATTATCTATTTTGTGTCGCGTTTGTTTCTTCAAAGATGCCTTCAAAATTCACTATAGCACCCTCTCTCGCATCCAAAAGCGTTAAAACATGCCGGTAATATTCCGATTAATCAAGTCGATTATTTCGAAATTAATGAAGCATTCTCAGTAGTAGCGTCGGCAAATATAAAATTGCTTGATTTATCTAAAGAAAAGGTTAATGTATTTGGAGGTGCTGTGGCAATGGGACATCCATTAGGATGTAGTGGTGCAAGAATTATTTGTACCTTAATTAGCGTGCTAAAAAAGAAAGGTGGAAAAATTGGTTGTGCTGGAGTTTGTAATGGTGGCGGTGGTGCTAGTGCTATGGTTATCGAGCTTGTTTGATAAAATATACGCCATTTATTGTGCAATTCATACCATGTTTCACATATTGTATCGTATTTAGGGATGTTAAAAATTTTTTACATTTTAAAACAGACAAATTTGATAATTTATAAATCAGACAAGAATTTCAAGTTTTGTAAAAACAAAAGCTCCTGTTACATTAAATTAATGAAATTACCTATTCTCCATGAGAATTTACATAATCAGCAAAAATGATACTATGGGACGTTAATATTGTATAGGAGACTGTGTGAAGAATCATACTGCATATAGTTATCATGAGTTATAAAGGGGCAGCTCGAACTTAGTGAATAAATTCACTTCAGTAAAACCACCCTTTGTCAAGTTTGAACAATCTCTAATTTCTAAAATGCATATACCATGCATATATATTCCCGTATTTACCGCAGTTGTCAAAATGATGTATCTTTGATCGAATTTTACAGATCAAGCTGAAACATACAATCACCCGATTGTTGAAGTTGTTTTTGAGAATATAGATGTTATTTTGACGATATGATATATGAAAGTCAATAAATTATAAAAATATTTTATTTGTATTGAGTTTTTATTAAGAAACAAAACGACAGTCAAGTGATTGTACAGCTGCGATCGGAAAATTTTGATCAAAGATTCAAAACGCGATAAAATAAAATATCATTTTTTTTATTCGTGTTAATTTAGTTCGTGAATATAAAGTTATTTATTAACTTATTTTAATTTGAATGATTTTCGTTTCATTTCGCTAAGAAATTCTAGAATTTAAGTGTCCGTAGACTTTTCATAAACCATTGGCGATCACGTGACCAGATTTAGATAATTTTAGGTTCGTTGGATCAGACATCAAAAGTTAAGATTTTTTTTAATATTAAAGGAAACTTAATTTTATATAAAAAATTTAATAAAAAATATTTAATTAAAATGTAATTCATTTATTTTTATTATTTAAAATTATGATATATACAATTCCAAAAGCTTAGTCTTAAATAGCAATAATTAGATAAAATATTGACTACGTAATATTCAGGGTTGGGCAGCCCTCTATGTCCAGTGAATTTCACTGGACACTAGACATATTAATTTGTCCAGTGTCATTGATTTATTAACATATATAGAGTAAAGATTAATGGTATATTACTGTCCTAATTATTTGGTTGTCTTGACTCTGAACAGAGGTTTTTATTCTAAAAAAAATTACAGACAATTTTAGAAATTTAAAAATTTATTGGACAACCCACCTTGTCATCTTAAAGTAATTTGCAAATCTAATTTACCTATGGTGTAAAACACCATAGGTGTGTTTAATTATGATTCCCTTGGCTGTAAAATTTTTCAAAATCTGGACCTGATATTAATTATTTTCACTTTAGGTAATTATTTACATTCTTCGGGCCCATATGTTAATTTCCCCTAAATTAAATTCCTATAAATAGTTATAATAGTTAATTCATGATCTGCATTCGGTTAAATTTTTTAGACTTCGAAATTGACTAGGTAGAAGTTCACTGAACACCCGTATTCATCATAAATTACTTTTATAATCATTAATCATATTCGTATATATTTACTAATAAAAAAAGTTTTTTAATTACATTAGGTAAGTAATAGTTTGTATATATCGTATTTTCGTGTAATAATGCTCACCTGCGCGTTATTTTGACTACATGCGCTTATTTCAAGTACGCACATGCGCGTTATTTTGACTAAAGACTGGCCACCTAACATATGGAGACATTTATATAATCAGTTAATTTACATTGATATGACGCGAAAACACGACATAGGTGGTTAATTAAGGGAACTTCACAAATTTTAAATAACCTACATCATTCGTAATTTTCAAATTTAATAAAATGTCATATTACCAAAGATTGGAAAAATGTTTGCTCGTCTGCTAGCATCCAAATCTAAAGATAAAAGAAAAAGGAGAGAAGATAGCGAGTCGACTTCCAGCGCCTTATTGTCAGAAGTGGTTCACCTACCTCTACAATAATCGCAGAGCCGTCGTATACTTCCGAAGAATTTTTGACGTCTTCAGGAGGTATTTAAAATTTAAAATTAATTTTCGCTGTTTTCAAAATCGACCGATAAATAAATTTGTGAATTCTACAAGGATTCACAAAATTTATTTATCGAAAACTGTGAAAATTATATTTAATTAGAATTTATCGAAATACTTCGAATGTTTATTAATATTTAAATAATTTATATTAGTACCAATTAGTTCGCAAGAAATTAAAAAAATCATAGATAATCAAGGAAAGCTTTTGCAACAATTAAATCAACTTATGTTGAAAATTGAAGGGATTGATGAAAGTTTGAAAGAAGTTGGGGATAAGATATCTGAGAATTTGGACGTAACCAATGAAAAAACGTTTATTCAGGCATGCTTAATTTAATATCATTTATACCCCCGAATTGAAAAGCGCAACAATTAAATTTAATATATAAATTTACAGCAAACGGTAAAGGGTGCCTCCAAAGCCTTGTTAGAATATAGTATATATCCAGATCAAAAAGAGCTTAAAGAGGCGGTTGAAGACTATCTGTGTGCAAATAATAATGAATTTTTTCGAAGTTTTACAAAAAGGAAGTGGGATATATATTATGAAAAAAAATATATAATTCGGTTTTTATCCCTTAAACCGTTTAAAATTCAGTACAAATTTGCACTGAAATTTTCCGGTAGTCACTTATATTGCAACTATACAAAAAATATTAACATAAATGATACAAAACGTTATAAAAATGTATAAAAATGTTTTAATACATAAAGGAATGTTACACACTGTACACCACATATTACTTCGTGGTGATTTATCATCATGTTTTCCATGCTCGGTCATATATTGAAACCGACACCAAACACAAGACTCTCTCTTTTCACGATACACTGGATAATGGCTTTGTGGATGTAATCATAATGCTAACGATAAATAAGTGGGAAAAAATTTACAATTTGAATAAGGTAGCCTAGATGATGATCGAGCTTGAATGATAATAATTTCTGTAACATTCCTGTGCAATCAAGACAATTTAATCAATTACTAAATAAGGAAAACCAGGTTTTTAATTAAAACAGTTAAACCCTTAATTTTAAGGTAATCACGTGCTACGTGAGTTACCAATCAAAATTTAAAATTTCAGTGCAAATTTGTTTTTTTGGTTTAAGGATAAAAACTCAACAACCTTGATATTTAATGATCAGAATTAAATGATTTTGATATCATTCGATTCGTCTCGATGAGACGGTTCGAATGATACCAAAATTGTTAAATTCGGATCGCTAGGTCATAAGATATTTACAAAAAACCATATGCGCCGCAGTTCTATAAAGAAAATTTCTTGCACGACAACTAATTCTTTTTTTAAAATATCTCCTGACCTAGTGATCCGAATTTAACAATTTTGGTACCATTCGAATCGTCTCATCTAGACGAATCGAATGATGCCAAAATCGTTAAATTCTATTCACTGAATCGCAAGATATTAATAAAATAAAGGATTAAAAAAAATTTCAGTACATATTTGTACGAGAAACGGTTTAAGGGATAATCATTATTTTTTTTATTTAGAAAATTACTACGTATATATTTTTAATAATATTATTTCCATATTATTTTTAATAATTTGATTGGTAGCTTTTAAAAACTTTCAGATCACAACGTGGTACCTTAACAACAAAGATTAAAGACGCGATATTTTTTGTTTTTGGAGACGGCATGTTGGACGCTATAAACACTAATGCTACACCAGAGGAAGTTGTAGCCTGGAAAAATTCGCCAAAAACCAAAAATTGTTATCGAAAGCTTTTTTCGCCGGTTGTTGCAAGTGAGCCAAATGAAACATATATGAATAAGATCCGGTGAAGATACAAATGGTAAAATTGCATTTGCTGTTGGAGTCGCACAAGCAATGCTCAGCCCAAACTATGAAAAGCTGACAATTTCGGAAGCGGTAATGAAAAATAGAATTGAAAAAAATTTGGTATGAACAATATTTAGGTTTTTAATTTTTTATAATTTTCTATATAATACGTATGTCATACGCATTACGGTACATTTGCAGAATTAAGGAAATTAAGCAGATATTGTGGGAAGATGGGTTGTATGGTGGGAGGATGGGTTAGACGTTATGTTGCTATATATTTGAGGAGCAAATAAATTTTGGGATTTGGTTTGAATTGATCGAATACTTGGATTTGGGAACAAAATATGAGCCAACCTTTTCAAATTTTGGAGTAATTACAAATGCGCCGTAATGACTGCATAACACCTTGAAGGTATTATGCAGTATTCGTATAATTATTATTAATATATATATAATATTAATTTGGTTGCAGGCGAGGATTGACAATGATGAGTCTTTAACCATCTCCGAATCTGAAGCAAATAATGACTCTGGGTCAGAAAGTGATAGTAATAGTAGCAGTAGTACCGATAGTATCGGTAGTACCAGTAGTACCAGTAGTAAAAATAGTTCTTGCAGTGTAAATATTTTTTATATAAATTAATGTTAATAATAATTATAATTTCTGATTAAATTATTATTCTATGTATTATTTTATTATTTAGTCAACAAATAAGCAAAGTGCTGTGAAAACTTCCAAACGTGCTCAAAAAAGGTTTAGAAAAGTTGTTATTAAAGAATCTAGCAGTGTAAATATTTTTTATTATAAATTAATATTATATTAAGTAATTAAAATTTCTAATTTAAATTTTTATTCAATTTTATTATTTATTCAAAAATAAGCGAAGTAATGCGGAAACCTCCGAACCTGCTCAAAAAAGGCCTCGAAAAGATGTTGCTGAAGAATCTCGAGAGGATACTTCTGATGTGGAACATACTTCTGACGAACATACTTCTGACGAACATGAAGAATCTGAATAGCTTTATGTTATTCGTAGTTTTACGAATTTTTTAGAATGAATAAATACTGTAACTTTATGAATGTTTTCAAGATTATTAATAAAAATTTACAGTATTTCATCGGCATTTTCTAAATAGAAAATATTAATTTTTTATACTACTTTAACGGTATGTTTTATTACTTAACATTCGTGCCGTTATTTGAAATTTCAAATCTGATGATTTATGTTTTGAACAAGAACTTTTGGAGAACTTATGACTTTTTCTAATGTACAGTTACCTCTCTCATTTTTTACAGCTCTTTGCGTCTTGTCCTATTTTTGTATAAATCCGTGTTTGACATATAATCGCTCCTTTTCTGTAAAATCTTCAACGTTAACGCGTTAGCACGTATACGTGTTAAGGGGTATTAATATCTAATATATAATTTATCATAATACGTACTCATAAAAAAATAATGTGTATTAAATGCGTGCGTCCTCATTATAAATTTTGTTAATTTCTAACGGGTAATTATTGTCCGGAGCGTAGCGTAGGACACTCTGTTTTTACGTCTGTGTTTGATTCTCACGGTCACGTCCTTACACGTGAATTCCGTCTGTTCGTTTCCGGCCTTATGATTGGCTGTAAATCACGACATGTTTGATCGACAATATCACATGAGCCTGTCCGCAATGCTAATTGGTTGCTCCGGACACACAATGCTACGCATTGCCTAGTTATTATTTATGCATACTGCATTTAGTAAATCAAAGAAAAAATTTTTTCACACTTTTGAATCGTTATAGAATATCCTAAAAGACAAGACTTTTAACAAGAAAGAGAACATACGGAGACATAACGCGTATGACCCAATTTTTTTTTAAAATTCTCAATGCATACTAAATATTTCACTAAATGTCCAAGAATACTAAATTGGTTTATTTGTAATTTTTGTTATAATTGACTATTTATTGTATAATTTATTACAAGGAAACTCGAATAATAATTATAGAATGTAAGTATATGGCAATGGACTAGGAAAACCCGTCTTTGACACTTTTTTATCAATTTCGAGATTTTTGATTCAAATTAAAGTTCCGGTTTATATCTATATGTATTTCACTTTTTATCCTAACGTTAATATAATAATTTATCGAGATATTTTAACTTGAATGTAAACCAGATCGTGTTCTAAAAATAGATTTACAACCACTCAATTAAATTAGATTGGCCAATCAGTGTTTCATAATCACATGACATTGTTTATCAGTAATTACAGGACGATAATTTTCTGCGGTGACTAAACTCAAATTCTGCGGTGATTAAATTTAATTTTCTGCGATTATCTGCAAAATAAAATTTTAGCAAATTTCTGCAATAAAAACCTGTTTCTGCACTCAAAAATTGGAATATTCTGAAGCTTTCCGAGTATTTTGTGTTATTTAAATGTTTATCCTTCCGAAACTCTCCGCCAAAACTCGCAATTTGATTGGATCTTTGTCAAATTTTAGGTCAATTCTGCATAAAATCCAATTTCTGCAAAAATGGGCGAGTTCTGCAAATTCTGCGGCATTCTGCATTTTGCAGAAAATCATCGTCCCTGTCCAGAGCGTAGCGGAGGATCCTTAGTTTCTATGCAAGGTAATATCAAAATTATGTTTTTGATACATTTTGACCAGAATTAGTGACTTTTTGATGCACCTCTTCCTAAATTTTCTGAAAGTTCTTAGATACATAGCAAAGATCGACAAAGTCTGTATAAACAATACAGTATCAAAAACGTAATTTGGAAAATTTTTGTCTATCTGCACGCGTGTTATCATTATTCATGTTGCATTTTCAGTGGCCATTTCGTTATGAATAAAGGTGCCATTTCTTCTTGGCTTTTTTCTCATTTAAAAATGTTCATTGATTGAGTTAGGATAAGCTAATTGTTAGAGTTAGAATAAGTTAGTTGGTCAAAGTTCACATAACGAACAAAACTTGATTTTTTTTTTAACAATTTACAGAGCTGAAATTAAAGCAAATAAACTAAAACTTTGCTAAGTCATTAATCAAGTCAAGCAGGCCTGAACTGAGAAAAAAATCAGCTATGTGACATGAATTGAAAATAGTAATAGCTAGTAGATAAGGATACTTTAAAAGCCAAAAAGAAAAATTGTCAATTTCTGAATTCTGAAAGAAATACCAAATACAGTCTGCTATCTTTGGACAATACTATTAGTACTATATTGTTAAGTTAGATAGTAGTATGAAGTTAACTTTGGGTTAGAAGTAATATAGGATTAGTATAAAGTTAGGTAATTAGTTATTTTGAATATATACTATACATTATGTGATAATTTAATATTATATGTATCAGTTTCAAAAGAACCCCAAACATCTAGTACAGAGGTCATACTTTATTTTTTTTTAGCAAAATCCCTGAAATTTGAGAAGCAAAAAAACAGTTTTTGGCAATTATTTTGGTATCCAGTAGTCCAATTTGAATAAACTTTTTTTAAAATAAAGCTCTTAGTGAGATGCATCTAACAAAAAAAAGTTATTCAATTCTGATCACTGGATCAGAAATTATTTAAATAAATATAGTTTTGTTGTTTTTAGCAAATTAGAACAAAATTGGCCAAAATCTAGTTATGATCTATATGAGAGATATCTAGGGTTCTGTTTTGAATCTGTATTATTTTTTTATTTGATTAAATAAAATTTATATAAAATTATAAATTATAGAATTATTAATCTTGTAATAAAAAAAAGTATTGTTATGTAATTTTTATCTTGTGACTAATTATTATATATATCTGGATATTTGTATATAGATTATAATCAGGTATGTAATGAAGATATAATACAATGCAAATGCATTATTTTTATAAATTTGTATGAATTTTTGTAGACTTATACAGGACCCAAATTATATATAATAGGTCAGGTCAGAGAATGTGTCGCCATCATAAACAAATTAAATAAAGTAAGGTTTAAATTTGTATATTCTTTTAAAAAATTATTAAAAAGGTTAGATTTTTAAATTGCATATTTGTATATCAAATTCTATATATAAAAGTTTAATTTGCATATTTTTAGCATAAATTTGGTTTAAAAATAAGCTACCTTTTTGTTTTGAAATTGATATTTCAATTTTTTAAAAAAACAAAAATAAATAAATAAATAAAGTAAAAAAAGCATATTTTTTATTCCTACTATATTGTATATATTTTTCTATAATTGATTAAATAATTATAACCTATTTATAGTAATACAAATTTATTCTGATCTTAGGATCCTGTGATTGGATTTTAATGATTTTGGGTTTGCTAGAATTCTCTCATTGAGAGGATCATTTTGGTAGTTAAATTATCAAAATTGGCTCAGTAGATCAGAAGTTATTAATAATTAAACTTAATTTTTAATTGTTAATAATGTCTTAGGGCGCTGACATTTATTAGGTAATATTTTAGGGAGTGGAGGGTCAAGCCAATCTTACCTCATATAAAAATTTTAGCCAATTAAATTTGATGAAAATATTACCTGGGGTGGGGGTAAGCCTCTATAGTAAATAGATATTAATTAGCACCCTTATCTACTAGGCCAATTTTGATAATTTAACTACCAAAATAATTCTCAATAAGAGGATTCTAACAAGCCCAAAATTATTAAAATTCAATCACAGGGTCCTAAGATCTGAATAAATTTGTGTTACAATAAATAGATTATAATTATTTAATAAATGGCAGAAATGATGCTAAAATCAGATGATGCTAAAATCCACGTGATCTATATATCATCAGATCTCCCACAATTTCTGAAAAATCATGTAAACTATGATCTACCTATGTAATCAAAACAATTCGAATGCTATAACTGGTCAGTATACCTATATACTGCATAAATCGCATTCTTGATACTTATATACAGAAGACCTTCTAACTGTATCAAAAAGGCAACCCTAATTCTAACCCTAACCCTAATCACAAAGCAAAAAGCATTTATAAAACACTAACAAAAAAAATTAGTTAAATCTAGTATAGTTCGTGGTTAGGGTTAGGGTTGGGTTATGTCGCCTTTTTGATACAGTTAAAAGGTCTTATGTATATAGATATCAAGAATGCAATTTATGCAACATATAGGCATATATTGAATTAACCCGACCGGTTATATTGTTATAGCATTCGATTGTTGTGATTACGTAGTATAGATTGATTGTTTACATGATTTTTGGAAATTTTGGAAAATTTGTTGTATACAAAGATTATATAAATTTTAGCATCATCCGATTTCAGCATCATCCCACTATCATCCTCGACAACAAATTATAGAACTTATATAGTAATACAAATCTATTCTGATTATAGAATTTTGTGATTGGATTTTAACAATTTTGGGCTCACTAGAATTCTCTTTTTGAGAGATCATTTTGGTAGTTAAATCATCAAATTTGGTCTAGTAGATCAAAAGTTATTAATTATTAAATATTATTAATAAATTAATAATTTTGGTCAAAAATAATTTTGCAACTTTGGCCAGAATTATGAAATTTTGGCCAGAATTACACCTGATACTTAAGCTAACCCACCCACATATCCAGAAATCAGCTAATTTCTGGAAGCTCCCTTATAGGTTTTTACATAAGTTTGTTGTTTTTGGATAAATAATTTTTTGGCAAATTTTAGTAAATTCTTTATGGGTTCTTATATAAGTTTGTTATTTTGGTAAATGCTTTTAATAAATTCTTTATATAGGTTCTTTAGTAAGTTTATTATTTTTAAATAGTAAGTTTTTGATCAATTTTTTGGTTCATTAGTAAGTTTTTTATTATTTTTATTTTCTGTTTTATGTTTTTTTTTTTTGCTAATTTTGTTACAGTTTCTTGTTATTTTTATACTATTTTAATCCCATTTTCATCTAATTTTTATTTTATTTTTATCCTGTTTTTATCCTATTTAGTTCTATTTTTTATTCCATTTTTTTTTGTTATTGGTTCCTTTTGTTTTTGTTCTACTTTTTGGCTTCAATTCTAAAAAAAAATATTAAAATAAATAAAAAAATTAAAAAATGTTATTACACTTGATTGATTTTAATTAATTAATCATGGATTGTTACTTCAATATAGGACCCCGAACAATATATATAGAGGTTACATTAAAATTTTGGCTAAAAAGATTACTTTTTTGCAAAAATGTTATATTTGAAAAGTGGATATTGGTCAAAAAGTTATATTTAAAAGTGGATAAAAGCTTTTAATGTTATATTATTAAAAGTAGATAAAATTAATAAGATTTTTGAAAAAATTTTTTAAAAAAAATGTTGTTATCAGTCATAGGACATGTCCTTAAAAAATGGTCCAAATATTGTCTATAATAAAAATTATAATAAAAACATATGAATTTACTATAGACATGGATTAGAAGATTCTCTTTGATCTTACTTATTAACTTAAAATTAAATTTTTTGGGAATATAAAACAAAGGAAAAAGAAAAAATTGAGCTTAAAAATCAAATTAAAATTTTGCCAATTTTGCACAAAACGAAAATGTAACTTTGCCAAAAACAAATATTTTCTAATTTTAAGATGATGTGTCTATGTAAATAATGCCCTGAACAACTTTACTTAGTCGACTAAAGTAGGTTACCTTGTAAGAAAAATGGGTTACCTATGTACTAAAGTTAAAATTTTTGAGTTTTAAATATAAAACATTTTTTTTGATTAGGTAACCTACTTTGGGCCCTTAAGCAAAGTTGTTCAGCACGTGATTCTACTTGATTCAAGGCTGCCGCGTGTTTTTTTGGACCTTTTACTAAGTGAAAAATGGGTTTAAAGTTGGGAAAAAAATTTTTTAAAAAAAAATTTTTTTTTAGAAAAAATTTTTTTCCCAACTTTAAACCCATTTTTCACTTAGTAAAAGGTCTGAAAAAACGCGCAGCAGCCTCAAATCAAATAGAATCACGTGCCGAACAACTTTGCTTAAGGGCCCAAAGTAGGTTACCTAATCAAAAAAAAACGTTTTATATTTAAAACTCAAAAAATTTTAACTTTAGTACATAGGTAACCCATTTTTCTTACAAGGTAACCTACTTTAGTCGACTAAGTAAAGTTGTTCAGGGCATTATTTTACATAGACACATCATCTTAAAATTAGAAAATATTTGTTTTTGGCAAAGTTACATTTTCGTTTTGTGCAAAATTGTCAAAATTTTAATTCGATTTTTAAGCTCAATTTTTTCTTCTTCCTTTGTTCTATATTCCCAAAAAATTTAATTTTAAATTAATAAGTAAGATCAAAGAGAATCTTCTAATCCATGTCTATAGTAAATTCATATGTTTTTATTATAATTTTTATTATAGACAGCAATTGAAAGAACATGTCCTATAACTGTTATATTTAATAATTGGTTAAAATTTATTAAATATTAAAGCTTATATGTAAACTATGGTTAATTAGCTCTGATAAAAAGTGGATAAAAATTTTAAAAAGTTTATATTAAAACTAATGTAACCTCTATATGTATTGTTCGGGGTCCTTTCAATATTAGCAAACCTTTTAGAGAAGATATATATCAATAGTAATCCTTTAGATAATAATTGATATACAATACTAAGTTAGGTATTATTAATAATAGTTACAAACAAGATATAATAAAAATTTAGTAGATTTTTTGTACTTTGTAGAGTTTTGATCTGTAATTTGATCAATTCAAATAGATTTAATAATTCCTTTATTTGAACAGATAAGATCTGTAATATATATCAAATTAAGAATAAAGACTACCTGAATTATAATGAATAATACCTGATAAATAATTCATTATTTATCACTAACAAATAACAAAGCTTTTCATCAAGCTATTTCTGATTAACAAATTGATGAATAGCAAAACCTATAATGAATGATAAGACAATATTGATTAATGAAGCATAAGTATATTTTTATTCTCTTTCATAATATAAATAAATTAGTATGCATTTGCCTCTATCTAATCTGGCCCTCTATATACCAAACTCTTGATAATCTGAACTAAAACTTTCAGAACAAAATATTAAATATATATTTCCTTTGAATATATCAAATTAACATAATAAATTTGCTATTCCAGATTTGAAGCCAAATTAATCAGTACATATAATCTTTTATTTAAATAAATTTATTTTGTATTACAAATAAAATTTATTCTATATAATTAATTAAACTAGTGTTCTGACCTGGATCAAATAATAGTGACCCAATAGGTCAGATATTTAACACTTATTTAACTTGGATCATGACCCAGATAAGATAATAGTGATCTAACAAGTTAAATATTTAACCCAGGCCATGATTTGGATCAGATAATAGTGATCCAATGAATCAGATATTTTAACCCAGGCCATGATTCAGGTCAGATAATAGTGATCTGACAGGTTAGATATTTAAACCAGGCCATGATTTGGATTAGATAATAGTGACCTGATAGGTCAGATATTTAACTTAGGCTATGACTCATATCAGATAATAGTGATCTGATAAGTAATAAATGCAAAAATTGGAAAAAAATAGTGTAAAATAGGTTTTTTTTAAGTTTTTTTTTATATATATTTTATACAATATATAACTTATTTATAGCATACAACAGATTATGCTTCAAATAGGCTTATTTTTAATTTTTTATATACCGAATTTCTATTAGTATTTGGTTTAGAAAGAAAGATTTTATATTCAGACTTTCTCTATACCAAACAAAATCTCTTGTGATGGCCTGTTCAGATTAGAGAGAGATAACTATATATAATATTAATTTTTTTTCTTTTTGCATTATTTTATCTACACATTTTTCAATGTTTTATATAACATATTTAGCTGAAATTACCTGATGAAGGCTTTATTTTCCAGAAGTGCCCAATTGGCTGATAGAAAAGACTAATAAAATAAATATGATGAATGATATTAAATTGAAAAATAATTAAAAGTTTAGTACATTTGTCAAAAAAAATCTCATTTGATTAATGGAATTGTCAAGGACTTCATAATCTGGCAAGAAAACAGTTCATTATCAATTAAATTTACTGTGTTTTTATATTGACAAGTGAAACTTTGGATTATAATTTAACATTTAGTATCCAGAGTTTGTTAAAGAAGCTTGTTGAATGAGAGTCAGCTGTATTATAATATTTTATTGGTCAAATTGATTCATCAAGGGTTTTTTCAATTGTCATGAGTTTTGTCAATTGCCAAGGTTTTGTCATTGAGAAATAATTTTGTCAGAAATTATTAATTTTAATCCTAGAGTAACATAATAGTAACTATCAATATCTTGTACATCTGATATCTTGTCAGATGTATGTATATATGCCTAAATAAATGTCTCAAATTTACAAATTGAGCACTAATTAACAAAATTACAATATTGAGTAATTTATTGGAATAATTCATGTCATTTTAAATACAAATGAAATTCTTTATACTCACAACTAATGTGAATAAAGTAAATTAAATGTGAATCAATTCTTTATACTCACAAAATTAAAAATAGGATGAAGTAAATAGTAAATATTTATAAATAGCTCATTTTAAATTCCTGGATTAATGAACGTTTTTTTATGCTCGCTGGCTGTAATTATCCAATTAGATGCAAAAAAGGTACAATATTTTAACTTGCCAGTACAGCAGTAAACCATACTCTATGTACGTATGTGCACACCACAATATATATCGGTTTGTAAATTGATTTTGACTATTTAGTCACTTATTTTACGGATTGAATCCGAATTTACTCAATCCGAATCAGTATCCGAATTTAAATCGAATGCATGAAAGTGAATTTGGACTTAATTCGGATGGCCATTTAAAATAGGATCGAAGCTTTAACTTTGATAGTTTTTCTTGATAACTACTAATCCAAATCAGTTCAGATTTTTATTATAGGTAGTATATATATTCAACCATAACATATTGAAATTTTGCCAAGTTGTATCAATGGTTCTTGAGAAATAGTTTGTGAACAATAGTTCATTTTTGAAAAAAAATCAACTATTGTTTCCAAGTAATTTCTCAAGAAAAATTGATCCAAATTGCTGAAATTTTAATATATTATAGTTAAATAAATATATATCAGTAGTAAAAATTTGAGTTAATTTGGATCAGCAGTTATCAAGAAAATTAATGTCTAAGTTTGAAAAAATGTAACGAATTTATAAAAGTCATTATAATAGTGATTGTAATCGTTATATATCTTTAATGATTTATATTGATACATAGCAGTTAATCGGTAATTTTCAATCGATATATTGATTAACTGCTATATTTCAATATATACGCTTTTTCAAGTCAAGTGCAATGATCTTGTCACATGCACCATAATGAGAGGTGAGTGTTCTCTTTAACTCGCTATATCTGCTTAAAAATATTGCTGATGAATGCCAATTAGACATAAATTGAATCAACTTTGATTAACGTGTCAACCAAAATGACGATTGTTTGATCAGAATTAACAGATTGGCCTAAGCATCTGATGCAGGATTGAAACATAGCATATTCTTTATCAAACAAAATGCTAAGATAATCTGTTTACCCATGGCAGCTGCTCACTTATTCAATAGTCGTTCCCCTACAGACCACTTACCGATATCACATAGCGCTAGGGTAGCATTTGATTAGTTGCAGGTATATATGTACTTTTAGTAAATTGACACCTGTAATGTTATATAGGTAGTTCGTAGGTGAAATAACTAACGGAAAAATGAGATGTAGCTTTTCTATTTATGTTAATTTAGAACGTGAATATAATAGAGTAATTTTGTTAATTAAATTGTTTACTACACCAATATTATAATAGTAGTCTCACTTACAGTATACTGTAATTATATACGGTACTCAAAATGTAAAATATGCAGAATTTAGTAAAGTTTTTACAAATTTGGAGTTACAGTTCAGAAATTGTTATAATATATAAACCATAATTAGTACCGGTAGCGCCCATTTACTCTTGTAAATAAATACAACAAATAAAGAAAATTATTAATCTAATATGGTATATCAAGATTGAGAGGTTTGAAACCTATCGTTATATAATTTGTTTAGCATGATTTTAACAGTTCGTAATATCTCAGAAGTATTAAGCCTACTAATAGATTGGCAAATATATACAGTATCCTGATGTTATTGTGAAATTGTTGATAGCGTAAGAATAATTTCATCTGCTTCTATAAATTTATTTTCTATTTTAATTTGTTCATTTAATTCTTTTTGTACCTTATCAAGAATTATTTTCCACTCTTGCAATTTTTCATAAACTTCTTTAGCAGTCGGCAGTTTCATCGGATCATTATCCATGCATTGTTTTGCAAGTTTTATATAAACATCAGGTGTTCCTAAGGCAAATTCTGGTCGTAATCCATCATTATTATATCCAACTTAAAACTGGTTGTTTTATGTGATATATTTTCAAAGGGTGATTTGCCAGACACTTCTGACATAATTACACCTAAACTATAAATATCTGATTCTTTTGTAGGCTGATTTCCTAACAATATTTCGGGTGCTGAATAAGATACTACTCCATATACTTCTTTATTTTCGGTAGAATCATTTATTTTTCTGGATAGCCCTAAGTCTGAAATTTTTGGTTCTACACTTGTTTTATCGCCTATATTTAGTGAAATTACTGCTAATTGATTGCCTATAGGGTAGGATATGCTTTCAATATTTCTAGAGCTAATAAGTATATTACCGCTGT
Source organism: Gigaspora rosea (assembly GCA_003550325.1). Classification (NCBI taxonomy): domain Eukaryota; kingdom Fungi; phylum Glomeromycota; class Glomeromycetes; order Diversisporales; family Gigasporaceae; genus Gigaspora; species Gigaspora rosea. The sequence continues at coordinate 77,484 of QKWP01000911.1, read as the reverse complement.
GAAAATCACCATGAATGTAATTTTTATGAATATAATCTAAATTATCAGTAATTGAACAAAGAAAATTTATTTTTTGTTTCCAGTCAAGAGTTTTAAAATTTGTTGATAAATATTGTCGGAGATCTCCTTTATCAGCATGTTCAAAAACCATTAGATATCCTTGTTAGCAGAGTTATAAGTTATTCCATATATTTCTATTCCATATTTATCTATGCTAAATCTGTTGAGTTGGATATTTCACTTTCTTTTGGCTCACTTGAACAAAATGATTATCAGTCTTATCCGTTACAATATATTTTAGGAAGTGTAGGTGAATTTATACTTTTTGGTCTTGTTTTTTATTTTTAGGAGGATGCCCTATTTCTTTTTTTCAGTCGTGGTAGCATTCATAATGTATTTTAAACTATTATGATTAAATTATTGATTAAATCATTAGTATTTTATTTATTTAAAAATTTATAGGAAATTAATTTATTTCTTTTTACCTCATTAAAAAAATCTGATGACTTATTTGGAATTCCATTTAAACTCTTAAGTGCTACCTCACATTGTAATCGAGACAATATTATATCGTTATCGTTTGTATCTCTATCATATATTCGTTTACCATCGATCCAAGTTGCAGAATAAACAGTGCCAAAACCACCTTTACCAATTTGTTTAACATTTTCTAATTTGTTATATGGTATAAATTCTATTACTTTATCGTAATATTTAGAATTCGTTTGTTCATTTTTTATAAAATTATCTATTTCAGAATTTCCACTAGTCCATTTTTGTTTTATTTGAGGATCACAAAAACAGCAATAATAAAATCCTGTATTATATTCTTTACAATTTGTACAGGTTCCAAACCTTAAATAAGTCTCGCCTGTATAATTTGTTTTGATTCCGTATGATTTATTTAAATCTGAAAGCGCTTCTTTATGTCTGCCCATCTGTTGATAAAGCGTTCCACGAGCATTTAATGCCAGTGATTTATTTAAATATTCAAGTGATTCTTCATATCTGTCCCGAGAAAAACAGGCTAAGGCTTGAGTATTTAAAATTTTTGCATTATTTGGATCAATTTCTAACGATTTATTTAAATCTGCAAGTGATTCATCATATCTGCTCATATATTGATAAGTTGATCCACGATTGTTTAAAATTATTGCATTGTTTGGATCAACTCCTAATGATTTATTTAAATCTGCAAGTGATTCTTCATATCTGCCCATAATTTGATAAATTAATCCACGATTATTTAAAACTTCTGCGTCATTTGGATCAATTTCTAAGAATTTATTTAAATCTGCAAGTGATTCTTCATATCTGCCAATTTTTCGATTCGCTAATTCACGAAACATTAATGCTGATGTATCATTTGGATCAATTTCTAATGATTTATTTAAATCAGCAAGTGATTCTTCATATCGTCCAAGTTCATAATAAATCATTCCACGATGGCATAAGTTTCCTGCATTATTTGGATCAATTTTTAATGATTTATTTAAATCTGCAAGTGATTCTTTATATCTGCCCATATCTTGATAAGTAAATCCACGATAACCTAAACCTGTTGCATTATTTGGATCAATTTCTAATAATTTGTTTAAATCTGCAAGTGATTCTTCATATCGTCCAAGTTTATAATAAATTATAGCGCTTTGCAAAAAAGTGTGACCCTGTGATTTTCACGGTGTTGATGGCGGAAAATTTCTGAGATTTTAATTCCCTATTGATCATAATTTTCATCAATAACGTCTATATTTTATCCGAAATCTTTAAAATTCTTCAAGAATCGAAAAATCTTAATAGAATCGACCGATTTCTCATGATTTTACATGACATCATGATCTGCAGAGGTCACACATTTTTGCAAAGCGCAATAATCCACGATAACCGAAAGCTGTTGCATTAATTGGATCAATTTCTAATGATTTATTTAAATCCGCAAGTGATTCTTCATATCTGCCCATATCTTGATAAGTTAATCCACGATTTCTTAAAAATGTTGCATTGTTTGGTTCAATTTCTAATGATTTATTTAAATCTGCAAGTGATTCTTCATATCTGCCAATTTTTTTGATTCGTTAATCCACGATTATTTAAAGCTGTTGCATAATTTGGATCAATTTCTAATGATTTATTTAAATCTGCAAACGATTTCTTCATATTTGCCAAGTTGACAATAAATTTCTCCACGAATACTTAAAATTGTTGCCTTGTTTTCGTTATTTTTCTCAATTTCTAATATTTGTTTAAATCTGCAAATGATTCTTCATATCTGCTTACCCGTCGATAAATTTCTCCACGAATCAATAATGCAAATCCATTATTTGGATTAATTTTTAATAAAATATTTAAATCGACAAGTGATTCTTTATACTTGTTTGTCTTGAAATAATGCATACTACGTTCCCATAATGCATCTAATATTGTCATACATTGACTTGATACTGTTACATTATTTGGTTCAATTGCTAATATTGCAATTAAATCTTCGAGTGACTTCTCATATCTACCCATTTAATCCACGATTATGTAACGCTATTGTGTATTTGGATTAACTTCTAATAATTTATTTAAATATGCAAGAGACTCTTCGTATCGACCTAACTTTTGATGAATTAATCCACGATTATTTAAAGTTGTTACACTATTTGGATCAATTTCTAATGATTTATTTAAATCTGAGTGATTCTTCATATTTGCCTATCTGTCGATAAGTTAATCCACGATTATTTAAAACTCTTGCGTTATTTGGATCAATTTCTAATGATTTATTTAAATCTGCAAGTGATTCTTCATATCTGCCTATCTGCCGATAAGTTTCTCCACGATTGCTTAAAACTGTTGCATTATTTGGGTCAATCTCTAATGATTTATTTAAATCTGCAAGTGATTTTTCATAACTGCCGATTTTTTGATTCGTTAATCCACGATTTTTAAAGTTGTTGCATTATTTGGATCAATTTCTAATGATTTATTTAAATCTGCAAACGATTCTTCATATTTGCCAAGTTGATAATAAATTTCTCCACGAATACTTAAAACTGTTGCATTATTTGGGTCAATTTCTAATGATTTATTTAAATCTGCAAGTGATTCTTCATAACTGCCCATAATTTGATAAATTAATCCACGATTATTTAAAGTTGCTGCGTTATTGGGATCAATTTCTAATGATTTATTTAAATTTGATTCTTCATATCTTTATAAGTTAATCCACGATTATTTAAAGCCTTTGTGTTATTTGGATCAATTTCTAATGATATATTTATGTAAATCTGCAAGTGATTCTTCATATCTGCCCATATATTTATAAGTTAATCCACGATTACTTAAAGCTGCTGCATCATTTGTTAAATCTGCAAGTGATTCTTCATATCTGCAAAGTTTTTGATTAGTTAATCTACGACTATTTAAAGCTATTGCATTATTTGGATCAATTTTTAATGATTTATTTAAATCTGCAAGTGATTCTTCATATCTGCCATATTTTGATAAGTTAATCCACGATTATTTAAAGTTGTTGCATCATTTGGATTAATTTCTAATGATTTATTTAAATCTGCAAGTGTTTCTTCATATCTGCCCATAATTTGTAAAACCTCTGCGTCATTTGGATCAATTTCTAATAATTTATTTAAATTTGCAAGTGATTCTTCATATCTGCCCATATCTTTATAAGTTAATCCACAATTATTTAAAACTTTTGCATTATTTGGATCAAATTTTAATGATTTATTTAAATCTGTAAGCGATTCTTCATACTTCTTCATACTTGCCAAGTTGACAATAAATTTCTCCACGAATACTTGGAGCTATTGCATAATCTACAAGTGATTTTTCACATCTGCCTATCTGTTGATAAGTTGCTTCACGATTTCTTAAAACTGTTGCATTATTTGGTTCAATTTCTAAGAATTTATTTAAATCTGCAAGTGATTCTATATCATATCTGCCAATTTTTTGATTCGCTAATTCACGAACAATTAATGCTGATGTATCATTTGGATCAATTTTTAATGATTTATTTAAATCAGCAAGATTACGCAAAATTTTACTAGTGAATTATAACTTTAAGCTCTAAGTAAACTTTTTGGGACAAAAAAAAACATTATTCTGGCAGATTATTATTTAATTTTTTTAATTTTAGAAATAAAGATGAGTAAAATTGTAAATTTTTATCAAAAATGTAATATTGCTTATCTGTATTTGACAAAATTAAGAAAATCAAATAAAAAATATATATATACCGAAATAACATATTTTTTGGTGCTGAACAAGTTTACTTAGAGCTAAAAGTTATGATTCATTAGCACATGTTTTGTTATGTAGAATTTTCTATATTTTTATTAATAAAAATATAGAAAATTAGCATTATGCACAATTTTACTAATGAATTATAAAATTTGGTTCTAACTAAACTTGTTTAGCACAAAAAATATATTATTTCAGTGCATAATCTTTTAAATTTTTTACAATTTCAAATAAAGATTGGCAAAATTGCATGTTTGATGAAAATTTACTAATTTTACTCATCTTTATTCCTAAAATTAAAAAAATCAAATAACTATATACTGAAATAATGTAGTATTTAGTGCTAAACAATTTTATTTAGAGCTTAAAGTTATAATTAATTAGTAAAGTTTTGCATAATACAGAAATTTTTATATTTTTATTAATAAAAATATAGAAAATTCAGTTTTACTAATGAATTATAACTTTAAGTTCTAAATAAAATTGTTTAGCACTAAATACTACATTATTTTGGCATAGTTATTTGATTTTGTTAATTTAGGAATAAAGATGAGTAAAATTAGTAAATTTTTATCAAAAATGCAATTTTGCCTATCTTTATTTGAAATTTAAAAAAAAATTAAAATAATATATACCAAAATAATGTATTTTTTGGTGCTAAACAAGTTTATTTAGAGTCAAAATTTATAATTCATTAGTAAAATTGAGCATAATACTGAATTTTCTATATTTTTATTAATAAAAATATAAAAAATCCTGCATTATTCAAAATTGTGCTAATGAATTATAACTTTTAATTCTAAGTAAACTTGTTTAGCATCAAAAAAAATGTTATTTTGGTATATAATTATATTTTAAATAACTTATTTAGAGCCAAAAATTATAAGGATTTTATAATTTTTCGCCTATGCGATGTATTGCCACCTATAAAATTACGTGTAATGTGAAATCAAAACAACCCAAAATAACTTGATTTTCTTATTAGTTAGGGTTAGGATGAGGTGAAGGTAGTGTAAGGCAATAGGAAAAGGTTATAGTAAAAATGTGCAAGGAATTTTTTTTGTTAGAGCACAAAGAATAGATTTGTAGTCAAAGTTTTGGGTTACAGGCGATTTTTTTAGAAAGTCTATATTTTGTCTCAATTTCACATTACACCTGATCTTGCTTTTTAATTGGTCTATCAGGGGTAGTGATACATCACTATAGCGATAAATTACAATGTTCAAATTATAATATATTAGCCAAATTTTGACAATTAAAATTTTTTTAAAATCAACAAATCAGAATCGTCTTACATAGAAGGGGGATACACTCATAGTAAATGGATATTACATAATATCTTTCACAGCCCTAATATTAAATTTTTGCTATAGATATATCTTAATGCCTTAAACAACTTTACTTAATTATACTTTTGAAGGTTTATTTAGTAAAATTTAGTTTTATATATAGCAATTGCTAGCAATTTGTATTATTAATTTCTTGGGAGTTTAAAAATTACAGCAGAGATTCCCGATGATCATAGGATACAGATGACCCAAAGGGTCATCTGTATCATATGATCATCAGGAATCTCTGCTATAATTTTTAAGCTCACAGGAAATTCATAAGTAATACCTGACCTACGTTGTTCATGCCTACCTTCATTATAATTTTCACATGATTATTTGTGACTGTAATCTTCCATGGGAAGATTACCAGTCATGATATAATCTCGTGGAAAATTATAATGAAGATAGGCATGAACAACAAATAGTAAGGCAGGTATTATTTTATAAATTTTTTTTAAAAAAAGTGAGAGATTATTTTCTTCAGTAATAGCTTATTTTAAATATATAATATTTTAGACTATTTGTTTCTTATTATATCTTAAAACTTTAGATATTGAATTAGAGTTCTAACAATTAAATTTAAAATGTTACTAGACTAATTTAAGCTAGCAACTTGCAATTAGAAATTTTGAAATATGGAGTTCTTATATTTATATTATCTCTTAAACTGTATTTTAGACAAATTTATTTAGAATTTTTAAAAATATTTACAATTTTTTAAATAAAATAAAATTTTATTAAGAACATGAAGTATACTTTATTTTAAATTTTATATATTTTTATCTATCCCTTAAACTAGGGATTGGAACCGCCTAAAATTTTTCTTAATCATTTAATCGTTTAACTGTTTAACTATTTAATTTGGCTGGCATTAAAATAATTCCAGCCCACGACCAAAATAATTCTGCTCGGAACTATAGAGCAATTTTTAAACAGTTAAACGGTTCCAATCTCTACCTTAAACCATCCATTTAGCGAACATATTTGGCTACTAAAATTTTAAATCTTTGTATTTGATCTAATTTTGTCAAAATTTAATATATTTAAAAAATTTTATATAATAACATTTGAAAATAAAGATTATAAAATATTAATATTTATTTTTAATTTATAAAAAAAGTAATGTTGTCTATATACTAAAAATCATATAAATTTCAAAAAAAATATTACAAGTGTAAATTTTGGTTTACTTTTTGACAAATTTTCTATAATTTAATTTTTATTTCTATAATCTTAATATAAAGATATAGAATTAGTTTTAATAAACAACTTTAATTAGTAAAATTTTTAAACTTTATAAATAAAATATTAACTTTAATTAGTATATTATCAATTTATAGTAGTGCATCTTTCAAAAGATCTTGTGAACCTACAATATCTTTTAAAAGATTTTATTTTGTATATTACAATATCAGTTTTACTAAATCACACCACTAGTGTTCAACACTACAATGATTTTCACCAATCAAATTTTTTAAATGCAGTGTAACGTAAAGATTAGGTATAACATAAAATTTATGTTGTTTTGCTATTTTTTTAAAAAATACCTTCTAACACGAAATTTTATCTATGAAGCCACCTTTTCTTTTTTAAAAAAAAAAATTCCTTGCGAAATTTTGCTACAGTAGGGTTCCATATTATTATGGACACTTTTGGGGGTGCCATCGCTCAAAATCGGGTAAGTAAACACAGCACGAAATTTATGTCACGTGACCCGCCGATCCCACGGTACAATATACTAAAATTTGGCGCAGTTTCATCAGATTGCGCCGAAGTTATGCAAGAGAAAGTAGAAAGTACCATTTTCGGGTTTGTACGAAAATCGATTTTTGTAATTTTTTGATTTTTTTTTTTTTAAAAAAAAATTCATAAAAAATCAATTTTTTGCCCAAATCGGTTCAAATTTCGCACAAATGTAGTGTGATACCCAGGTCACGTTACATGATATAAAAAAAATTATATTTGTATGACGGATCGGCATAAAAAAAACAAATGTGCATCTTAATTTTTTTTTTCCCACGAAAAATGGGCGTGAAAAAAGATTTAACCGAAAGTCAACGAGGAGCCATAATTTATGGACATCAACGAGGTGATTCACTTCGTACAATTGCAGCCGCGGCTGGTTGTGGTAAAAGTTCTGTGGGAAACGTCATAAAGCAGTACAGGGAGTCGGACACGGAAGTGCAAAAAAAAAGGACTGGTCGACCAAAAATTCTAACAACTTCAGATCTTGAAAACCTAAAAGACGTAGTTAAAGATGGCAATCGCCGTCTCAGCCTTACGCAAATGACCAACCTACACAATATTCAAACTGAAAAAATAATTTCTAAAACTACCATGCGCCGTTCTTTGCACAGTTTGGGGCTTGTCCTCGTGTGTCGCCCCCAAAAGCCTTTTATCACGGCTACGAATATGGAAAAAAGGTATGAATGGGCGCTTGAACATCAGGATTGGTCTGTCCGGCACTTTAAACGTGTTTTGTGGTCAGACGAGACCTATGTACGTCTTTTTCTGGGTTCCCCTGGCCGTGTATGGCGTGAACCAAGTGAAAAATGGGAAATCAATTGTATTGGTAGTAGTATAGGATGTAGTCCTGGACGTATGTATTGGGGCTGCTTCTCCTGGTTTGGGGTTGGGCCCCTTGTTTCTCTAAAATCCAATTCAAATGGTAAGTTACACCTTGAGATCCTCCGGAAGTACGCTGTCCCAACTATAAATAATTTTCCAGCAAATGATGATCGAGGTCGCCCAATCTTTGTCCAGGATAATGCAAGACCTCATCTTGACGGGGTGGGCCTGGAATATTTGAAGAAACACTGAATTTTTGTGATGGATTGGCTTCCACAAAGTCTGGATCTTAATCCGATTGAAAACCTGTGGAATGAGGTAAAGTGCTCTGTACGCCGTAAGGGAAGGCCAGGTAATCTTGCAGAGCTGGATGCTCTTGTTAAAAAATCGTGGTATGAAACACCACCAGAACTCTGCTGTAAACTGGTCACCAGTATCCCCAATTGGGTCGATGCTTGTATATTAGCTAGGGGCGGACCCATTAAATATTAGAATATAATTTGTTTTTTTTTTTTTATAATAAAATGTAAAGAAAAAAAAAGAAAGACAAAATGTAAAATTTGACTTTCGTACAAATGAAAAAATCGAATTTTTAGAATTTTTTGCATAATTTTTGCATGACGTAATGAAACTGCACCAAATTTTAGTATGTTGTACCGTGTGATCGGTGGGTCACGTAACATAAATTTCGTGCCATGTTTACTTACCCGATTTTGAGTGATGGCTCCCCCAAAAGTGTCTATAATAATATGGAACCCCACTGTATATATTACCCCTAACACTACTCTAACCCTAACTATTACTCTAACTTAATATTTATTTTTTTGTTTATTTTGATTTTTATATTGTACTACATACTGGTGTTGAACACTAGTGGTGTGATTTAGTAAAACTGTTACAATATATTTTGAAATATTTTGCAATATATTTCAAAATATTTCAGGTTTCAAAATATTTTGAAAATGTTTTTGAAATATTTCAAAAATGAATTCAAAATATTTTTTAAAATATTTTAGAGAACTGGCTAGAACAGCAGATATGTAACCTGGATCAGTGTCTGAAATTCAATTTTTAAATTAGTTGCGGGCTGCAACTAAATAAAAAGAAACAGTTGCGGATTATAAGAATTTATAAAAATTTAGTTGCGCATATAAGCATTTAATCAAAATTTATAAGTAAAATTTGCAAATTTATGTGCAGAATTTGCACATGTACTTCAGATTTTGGTTGCGGAAATTTAAAATTTGTTGCGGTCCGCAGACTCCACAATCCAATTTCAGACACTGACCTGGATCATACCAAGGATACAGGACTCTATTTTTGAAATACTTCAAAATTTTGTATAATAGGAAAATTCTATGTGCCACCCAGGTAGGATCCAAGTTTTTTACCACTTCTACCAACAGATCGGCCAATCAGATGAGTTTTTATTGTTTTTTTTTAGTTAGATTTGCTTTGTTTTTTTTCTTATATATTTCTGCTACTTCTCTTTTTTTCAGGTGTGATTTCACTATTGAAACTGTTATTAGAAGATTCTGTATAAGTTTTTCGTCTCTAAGTCATATTTTTTCTTATATATTTACTAATTTTCTTTCTTTTGGGTATGATTTTGCTATTGAAGCTGTTGTTACTAGAGTTATTGAAATTACCATTTTCTTCATCTTGGGGTCTTTTTTTCTATATATATTTACGGTTGCTTCTTTTTCTTCCAGTGTGATTTTACCATTAAAACTGTTGTTAGAAGATTCCGAATAAGTTTTTCATCTTGAAGTCAAGGGGTTTTTTTATATATATTTACTGCTTCTCTTTCTTCTGAGTATAATTTTACCAGTGCGAGCCGTCATTACTAGAGTTATTAGAATTGCTATTTTCTTCATCTTGGGGGTCTTTTTTTCTTATATATTTACGGTTGCTTCTCTTTCTTCCGGGTGGTATTTTGCTATTGGAACTATTATTACGAGAGGTTTCAGATAAGTATTTCATCTTGGCATCAGTTTTTTTTTTATATATTTACCACTACTTCTTTTTCTTCTGGGTGTGATTTTGGTATTGAAGCTGTTATTACTGGAGGTTTTGGGTAAGTATTTCGTCTTGAGGTCAGTTTTTGTTTTTTTTATATGTTTACTGCCACTTCTTTTTCTTCTGGTGTGATTTCATCTCTGGAGCTATTGTTACTGAGGTTTTAGATAAGTATTTCATCTTGGGTTGGTTTATATATATATATATTTACTGCTGCTTCTTTTTCTTTTGGGTGTAATTTTATTGTTAGAGCTATTGTTACTAGAGGTTTGGGTCATTTTTCGACATTTTTCAGTGGTTCTTTCAAGAATTCTTTGTCAGGTTCATCTTTTGTTTCCTGTTTCTTTTGCTACTTTGTTGCAGTAGATGGGCTGATTCTTTGCCGCCCTTGTTGTAGTGGATTTGGTGGACTTTGTCACTTTATTATGCAATGATATTCGTTATACAACAATGTTTGTAAAAATTTTTTTTGTTATGCAAGTTTTTTTCTTTTTTTTTGTTATACAAAGCTTTTTTTCTTTTTTTTTTATGTTACATATTTTTTTAAATAAAAAAAATTGTATTTTAATAATAAAAAATTGATTTTTAACATTTATTGCTAGTGCGATACATTGCTATCTCTGATCAACCAATCATTTTATTTGGTTTGGTTTTACATTAATCAAAACAAAACAAATAGTGATTGCATTACAATTATGGTTAGGTTTTGCAAGGCAAGAGTTAGAAAGCCCTTCTAACCCAAAATTTTGCAAGAAATTTTTTTATTAAAAAAAAAGTAAAGTTTCTTAGTCAAAATTTTAAGTTAAAAGCGATTTTTTAAAAAAAGTTTGGCTTGCTTTAATTTTACATTACATCTGATTCTGCATCCTGATTGGTTGATCGGGAGTAGCAATGCATCACACTAGCAATAAATAATAACTCTCTAAAAAATTGTATTTTTAATAATAAAAAATTGTATTTTTAAAAATTGTATTTTTAATAATAAAAAATTGTATTTTTAAAAATTGTATTTTTAATAATAAAAAATTGTATTTTTAAAAATTGTATTTTTAATAATAAAAAATTCCCAAAAAAAATCAACTCTTTCTGACGATCCCTCGTACCAAAAATTTCAAGAAAACCGGCCTATGAAAACTTTCTATTTAACACATAAAATAGTAAATTGGTTCTACCAAATAAAGCCTGCAGTGAGCGACACTTGTCGTTTAGAGGTAAAGTTCATAGACTACCTGCTGACAAGCTCAGAGCTTATTACTTGCCGTTAGTGGGCCTCTTGTTTGGCACTATCGAGCAAAGAAGTAGTGGGCATTGACCTAGAGTTTAGTTTTGAGATGTGTTATTATGCTAAGCGTAACTCTTATCAACTCCTTTACATTTGGTACTCTTCTAGGCTTTTTTTCGTTACTTCTTGGAAACTTTCGAAATTTCACCAAAAAGTGAGAAATCTAGCTTACACCCTCCAAAAGATCAGCAGTATTTACCCTTTCCGAATTGGGATAACGCCTACCAAATTGGATCAAGTTACGAGAGCGTTTTGGACTTGTCTGAAACAAACAATGAATGACACATGGACACGTAGAAACCGAACCGAAATAAAATTTCTTTCGACACATCCTGACACCCAGCATATTTTTAGTTATCTTTCTATCATCTTTCATTATATGTAAATATAGTATTTGGGTAAAGCTAAAAGCTTTATACAGTTTATATAATTTTTAAACTATTTCTTGCGAACGTTTATTTTCTTTTCTTTTGTCTTTTTGTCTATTCTCGTTTTATTTGTTTATTTTGGATTTCATGTAGGTTTTGTAGTAGTACCCCCTTTTATATTTACTTTTGTTTTCGAAAATATTTGTTGTTCGTGTGGATCTGGATTTAATACTCCTTGTTCTAGAGGCTAGGTAAGGAAGATCAAAGGAAAATTAGTAATGTTGGCATGCCTTCTTGAAGCCTTAAAGGAAGAAAGAAGATGGAAAGGTAACTTCTAGCTTGTCGTAAAAAGTGGAAGTCCTTTTTATTTCGGCTTTAAGTAGCTAGATGAGCTATCTACTTCAATACCAAGTTGGTGTCGAAGTAGTGCGGTAGGTCGCATTTAGGTATTCGGGTACTTAGGTACCGACTGGATGGCCGGATGATGCTAAACTTAGTTATTAGGTAGTACTATGTAGGTGCAGTAGTAAATACAAGTATCTTAATAAAGTATTAGCATGGCTGCTTAAGTTAAGAAAAAAAAATAATAATAATAAAAAATTGTATTTTTAATAATATAAAAATTGGAGATTTGATTGGATAATCACTAGGATGGCACATAATTAACTCCTTGTATAATATATTAAAATTAATCTACAACCTGTATTACAAGATCAATTAGATCTTTTGTTTATAAATTAAATCTTCTATTTAGTTTTATATTGCTTTTTTTCATTTCTTTATTTTTAATTTTTTCGCACTTTACAAAAACACNATTAATCTACAACCTGTATTACAAGATCAATTAGATCTTTTGTTTATAAATTAAATCTTCTATTTAGTTTTATATTGCTTTTTTTCATTTCATTTTGTTTTTGTTTTTTTTTGTTTTTACTTTTTTTTGCTTTTGTTTTGTTTTGTTTTTTTTAATTTATTTATTTTTAATTTTTTCGCACTTTACAAAAACACCAGCCCTTTGCAAAAAAACCAACAACTTTTCAGCAATTTGCAAGAACACCAATTTGACTTTGTATGCTAACTCAGACTTCTGATACTTTGCAAGAATACACAACTGATTTTCCCAGCAATTTCTAAATTTTCAAGAATGCTTCTTTAAAGAAATGATTTAGTTAGATGCAAGTTTTTGCAAGGTTTTGCTTTATTTATTTTTTGTTTCATATTTTTTGTTTTTGTTTTTTTGTTTTATTTTTAAAATTTTTTTTATTAATTTATTTTATTTTGGCACTTTGCAAAAACACAACTTCTACTTTCTGGCATTTTGCAAGAAAACTAACTCAGACTTTTTAGCACTTTGCAAGCAAACACAAACTTTTCTAGCACATTGCAAAAGCATTAACCCAGCACTTTTCAAAAACACAATGATTTCAGCAATTTCTGAATTTGCAAAAACATGAACTCTTACTTCAGAGAAATAAAGATTTGAGCTTTATTTATTTTTTTATTAAATTTGTTTACATATTTTGTTTTTTATTTATTTTTTTTTTACTTATTTTTTATTTTATTTATTCCTAACTTCTTTGGTACTTTGCAAGAAACAACTTGACTTTTCTGGCACTTTACAAAAATACCAACTCTAACTTTTCTAGCACTTTGCAAGAGCAATTTGCAAGAACACTAATACTTACTTCTAAGAAATATTTTTTTATTTTTTTTACTTTTTTACTATTTTTAGAAAATATTTAAAAAAAGAACAAAACAAAGTTAATAGTCAAAACAAAAAAATAACTGAAATAAAGATAATAGTTAAACCAAAGAAGCAAAAATAATAGCTAACTGCAGAATATGTGAAAATAAGTATATAAGACTAGTTTTTTATTTTTTCTTCTACAAATAGTAATAGAATTAGATGTGACAAAATGCAAAAATTATTAAAATATTATGTAATAATAAAAAATAATACTGTAAAAATATTATATAATTTTTATCGCCAGGCACAGATGTAAATAATACTATCATAGCTGTTTACTTCTTGCCTTCCTTTTTTTCATTTTATTTTTTTATCTCTTTAGTCTTTGTGTAGATAGTGTAGTTTTTTCTCTTTTTTTACCTCTTTTTATTTCTTTATTTGTATTTTTATTCTAGTAGAATCTTGTTACTCGAAAAGTTAAAAAAAATGGTTAAGAAGTAGGCAGTTATGATAGGCAGCAAACTCAAAACAGTGATTCAAACACTCTAAGTCTACCTAAATGAGGGTTATGCTAAGAGAAAGTTTGATATAGCAGGTCACTCTTAAGGATCTTTAATGATACCTGGGTGAGTTACACTTTAATATAATAGTTAACCTAGAGTAGGCACAGCACATAATGTACTGATGTTACAAAATGTGTATAAATAAAGTTGTGGCATAACAGCCAAATTCTAAAAAAAAAAAAAAATACTGTAAAGAATATATAATAATTAAAATATAATATATAATAAAATATGTAATATTGATTAAAAATATTTAAAATTATAATATATATAATGTATAATAATAATAAATAAAAAATATAAAATTTGATATTAAATGCGAAAATTTTAAAAAAATTTGAAAATATGCAAAATATTGCAAAATATTGTGAAAAATTGTAGATTTACATAATAATATGCAAATATTACCTCTGAAATGCAATAATTAGATAAAGGCTTGCATTGTTTTATTTGATTTATTTTACAATATTTTGCAATATATTTTGCAATATTTAGCAATATATTTTAAAATATTTCAAAAAAATACATACCAAAATCTTTCAAAAAATTGTGATTCTTTTGAAAGATTTTGTATTGATTGCAATTTTTTCAAAAGGTTTTAGTATACAATTTTTTTTGAAAAATTTTATATATTTATTTTATTGATGTAGTAAAACTCTTTTTTTAGAGTTAGAAATATATAAAAATTTGCAAAATTTTAAAAATTTTTATAATAAAATTTATAATTGGTTGAATTTAAATTTAAATATTTTTAATAATATTAAAGTTAAATTACAAATTTTATAAGATAATAACTAATTATAACTCAAATTTTTATTTTGGCTTAGAAATAGAGAGTTAAGTATAATAAAATTTTTTGTAATTACAAAATTACAAAAAAAATTTTAGCAGACAAATTTGGTTGCAGAATGGTTTAAAGGATAACAAAATTTTTACTTTTAATAAAAAGTTTAATTTTTGCAAGTAAATTATTAATAATACAATAATAAAAATTGTTATTTTTATATAACTTACAGTAAGCTATAATATTGCATTAAGATATGTCTAAAATTAATATTTATAGAGTTTGTCAAAAATTAATAAATAATTTTTTTGATATAAAAATTTTTCTAAATTTGTTTATTTTTATTTTAAGCAATTTAGGCATTTTTATAATATACAATTTAATATTACTATAATATAATTCTTATTTTTATTATTAAATATGATTAAAAAAATTAATTAAATATTTTAAGTTTAAAAAAATAGATTATAAGTATATTTTAGTAATTTTCTAGGCAAATTTGCTTAGATTTTTTATAGTTTAAAAATATAACTATACTATTATTACAGTGTTGGCAAATAGAACAATAGAATAAAAACTTGATTTTTGTCTTTATACAAAAGTTTTTTATTAATAGTTTGCAATTATTTAAATATATATTGTTAGACCATTAGTAAAATAATAAATTTAAAAGGGTGTGACAACTTAGAGAAGTTGGTAAATTGTTATTCTCAAGCAGCAGGTCTAGAGTTCAAATCCCATTGGCGACGCTTTGGAAAAATAGACCTGTATTCTGGTAACAGCTTCTCTCTGTAGCCTTGGTACACCATCTTGAATGTGAGCTTTTGGGCATAGTTGTATATCATTACACAGACAAACCCAAAGAACCAGAGAAATAAAAACCTGTTTGGCAAGTTCCGAGTAAGAAGGTAGTAAAGATCTTTGACAATGTTACCAAAACTGAAGTATCGAAAACTGGAGCCAGAGAATTGGACGACTATGACCTCAGGGAAAAGGTCCACCAACCTGGCCACCGAAGTCATACCAGAGGAAAAGGACCTACATTATAGATATAGGGACCAAGGAAAGAATAACCATAGTGGTAACTAATACCAGATAAATCAACACTTTCAGGCCAACTGGATTGAAAGTCTAGAATATATCAGTGTAAAGACTAGTAGGATGGTGAAGGTGGGTACCAGGATTAGAGCAAACCTTACAAGGGCAGAAGTAGGTAATGGTAGCAGTTGCAGGGTATTCCCTAATCGCAAGTTGTTCATGTGTAAGTTACCAAAGTGTAATACAAGTAGGATTGGCAGATGAAGCTTGCACCAGAGGGTTTAAATAGGCAATCCCCTAGTTGGTTTGCAAGTATGGCAGCTAGTGTAGAACCTTTGAGCAGACTACTTAAATTAAACAACCAAAAGTTGTACATGTGGCTAGTTGTATCCTCATTTATATAACAAATATCGAGTGCCCGTTGAGGTTCCCTTGATCTACATACTTGAATAAAAACTCATTTTTCAAGTAGGGACTTTAACATAAAAAAAAAAAATAATAAATTTAAATTTTTAAATCTAATTCTAAACTCACTAATCAACTATGACTAACTAACAAATATTTCTATATTTAACTCTAAGTTTGTTAACCAACTACTAATTAATATTTCTAAATATAACTAACTTATTAATCAACTGCTACTAACTAATACTTTTAAATTTAGTTCTAAACTCTAATTCTAATAAATAAAAAGGCAAATTTTTGATTCAATTCTAGATATACTAGAACTGTTTCTAATAAATAAATAAAAAAATTTTAAATTAATTAAAATTTTATTTATTCTTACTTTAATATAGATATTCACTCTAATTTTAATAAACTAATTTATAATATTTATTTGTTTATATGATTCAAATTATTTTTGCAAATAGTTATAATTATAAAAATAAGATAAAAAGGATAATTATTATATATTTTATTTATTATCAAAACTGCTAAGATAAGATGCACTAGTAGAATGATTAATATTGGATATTGTAATAGAAATATTATTGGAGTTAGAAAGGATAAAAATAAGGCATCTATTTATTGTTAAAAATTAGCAAAAATAAGAAATATTTATAAAACATGTAAATCATTAAATAAATATATAATTTGTATAATAAAAAAGATTAAAAGATAAAAATTCTATTTAATTTAAACACATTTTAGAATATTTTTTAGTAAGTAACAAACAAAATCCAAAAGCAATTATAAACTTACTAATATTTGCCCTTACACTTGCCCTAACAATAGTATTGAAATATTGCTATCAACATGGAATTGGAGATAAAAAGAACAAAGATAAGGATTTCATTTAGTATCAAAAATCTGCTGAAATAAAAATACTAGTAGAATAAAAATAGAACAATAGGGTATTCTTTTACTATTGGAAGTTAGCTAAAATAAGAGGTAATTATAGAACATATTACTAAAGAAATGTATAATCTGTATAGTGAAAATTGAAAGTAAAAGTTCTTCAATTCTAGACATATTAGAACATTACTGGTAAAACAATTTTAATTACGCTAATACTTATTCTTACTTAATATTGATACTACTCTAACCCTAATGGGCTTAAATTAAAAATCGATCTGAAAAAAATTTTATTCTTATAAGTTGTTATCGTTATAGTAAGTAGTTGAAAAATAAACATAATTAACTTGATGCAAATAATCTTATGCAAATTTTTTTTGCTATCATCAATTCTATGTTTCAAATGCTTCATGCAAGCTGTTATCATTATAGTAAACGGCTGAAAAGGATGAATATAAAGCATTCATATATTATCAAGAATCAGCAGTGATCGGAAATGCTAGTGAAGCAAATAGTGTTGGACATTACTGTAAATATTGAATTTGGGTTGAAAAATTTATTACCAAAAACCACAGAGATGCAGGATGCTAATAGAAAAATAATTTATGAAATGGAATTGAAGTTGAAACGGATGGCAATTTAGAGGAGTATCTATTGTTGAATGATGTTATGAAATAACATTGGTGGCTCCGTTTTGGTCTTTCTTTATCTAAAGAAAAAAATAAAACATGTTAGTGACAATTTATAAGAATATTTATGTTGAAAAAGTATATGGAGAGTGCTAGTGGTACTGCTTTGGATTTTTTTATCTAAAGACAAAAAATAAATAAAACGCGTATAAAAAAATCAAATACTATTTTTATCATTACACTACACATGTTATAAATACTATTGTTATACTACATGTTATACTGTCATACCGGCTATACATAACCGGCGGATACATATATATTTTTCTTTAGGAGTTTTTATTCTAAATTTTTTTTTTCTAAAAAAAAGTTTATTAATATTTTTTAAAATTTTTATTTATGCACTTATTACCGTGAACTAATAAAAATAAGATGATAAGGGAGAGCCCTAATTTCCCCATCACTTCTGATTAGACGAAGCAAATTACATTGTCTCACAAAAATAAAAAAAAGATAATAAAGAATACATTGTCATTTGCATTCAAAATATTGCTAAAATTTTTAATCGTCAAATTATTTTCTTGAAAATAAATTTTGAAATCTCTTCAAACTGCTTTGTGAAAAATGCTCTTGCAAAATTACTTTTGTGAAAACAATGATCTCATAAAACTTCAAATTACTTTCGTGAAAACATTAAACGCATAATTCTTTTCGTCAAATTACTACCGTGAGAATCGAACTCAAAATTTTTCTTTTGTGAAACAAAATTTATTGAACTCATAAAACTTTTTTTTTAAAATACAACCAATAATGATTTTCTTAAATTTTTAAATACTGTATATCTATTAATTAATTAGTTGAAAATGTAATTTATATAAAATGCTTTTATCTTATAGGACTGTTGATTGGTATTAAAACAAGCTGAAATATTTAGTGACTTTTTTTTGCTTTGAATAAAATTTCTTGTTCGCTTATAAAATTTATTTAAATCATGCAGTGTAAAAATACTACAAGTTAACATATGCTTACAAAAAAAATATATTTAATACTTAATCTGTCTTATAAGTTACGTGTTGTGTTTAGCGCAATTCTTAATTCATTATTCTCATTATTATTGGTAGTTCACGGATCAAATTCTATCCGTGCAATTCTTGTAAGATTATTTAATCGATTGCGCAAGGTTATTTATTAAAGGCTATTAAATTTTTAAGAGTTATCAAATGTAAGTATATCGCGGGTTGTACCTTTTGATCAAATTTATAGATCGTTGCCGATCGAATAAAATCACTCTGGTTGCGCAATTATACGATGATTTTTTTTAGTGATCATAGATATGGTGATAAATTTATGGAAATAATATATTAATATTGAATCTTTGGCCAAAAAAACGCGTTTTACAATCTTTACAATTACAAAAGTGCGTTAGATAAAAATTTAGGGTTAGGGGTTAGAGTGATGTTTACTATATGTAAAATTTCATTCCCGCCATTTTTAATTAGTACACCCAAGATCGATCGATTTAAAGATTAGTTTTTGCATATTTTCGCTTTTTTCTTCTTTTGCGCGTGTTGGTCGGGCTGATCAAAATTTGCACTCTCCGATTGGCTATTTCTTCTCCAGGAGTTTGCGCAAATAAGTGGATGCATCTTTTATGTAGCGATCTACAAATTTGATCAAAGGTCACAAACCGCGAAAAGTAATACGTAATTATTACGAAAAGAATATTCGCAAAACATTTTATTAAAAAATATATATATATATACTGTATTTGGACGTAATAAAAATTAAAAAAAAAATTAAAAAAAATTAAAAATTTATCTTACTTGACTACATTTTTAATCTCGTAGAAATTAGTGCAGAAATTAATAAATCCTGATTCTGCATTGCAAATGGAAAAAGTAATTTAATTTGCTTCGCATAGCGATAAAATGATTTATGTAGTGCATGCTTCGCGGATCCGGGTCTTTCGATTCGATCAAGTAATCTTAGGTTATATTACAAAATAACAATGTAAGAGATTTTTTACATGAGAAATTAGGCGAAATCTATCTATTACAAATATGCGATGGTTTACGACTCCTGTTAACGAAGAAGTACCAAAATGTTACTTTAATTTGATGAAAGAATGCTGTGACAAAACAACTTGAAAATCGAAAAAACTGCGAAATCTTCAAGAAATGACAAGATGGCAGGAATATTCTGTCAGAATTGAACGAATCGGAAACCAATCGTATTTTAATCTGCGGTAGTTATCGTGCTTGGATTATGAAACAGATACAGTGGATTGTTTCTTATAATAGTAACCGGGTAAAAATTGCTATCGTATATGTAATAATTATCCGGATAAATTGATAATACCGAATAGAGAGATTTTTTCAACGAATACAAACTCTAATACATAACTTATATGTAAAGATGTTGGTATTGTAGGATAAAATTTTTTAAAATCTATTTTCTGAAATTATAATTTTTGTCTCATTATTGCTTATACCATATCCCGAAAATCCAGAAGCTTCGTTGTTGCATAAGAAATTTTGTAAAGCATTCACATTTTATTATTTACAACCATTTTAATACGAAAATAAAAAAAAAATATAACGATCTAATCATAAACTATTCAAAATTAACATCAAAAAAATTTAGAATTGAACAAGAAAAGGAGAAAAAAAAAAAAAAAAAAAAAAAAAA
This sequence comes from Gigaspora rosea, assembly GCA_003550325.1. Taxonomy (NCBI): domain Eukaryota; kingdom Fungi; phylum Glomeromycota; class Glomeromycetes; order Diversisporales; family Gigasporaceae; genus Gigaspora; species Gigaspora rosea. The sequence continues at coordinate 56,983 of QKWP01000911.1, read as the reverse complement.
ATCTAATTTGAATACATTCACGTAATTTCAAATTCTTTAAAATCAATGACAATAAAACTTCCGAATTGAACGACAAATTGCATCACTTGAACATTTCTTTCAATTTTGGTTCAATATTCATTGCTCTAGTTACATCTATAAGTCCTTCAAAATTTTTTCTCATGAGATAAATTCTTCCTCGATAATATAATGCAGTTGGATCATCTGGGTTGATTTCCAATGCTTTATTTAAATCTACAAGAGCTTCATCATATCTTTCCAAACAGTGATAAGCTTCACCACGACCTTTCAAGGCATAGAATGCATTTGGTTCAATCTCTAATGCTTTATTAAAATCTGAAATTGCCAATTCGTCTTTTTCCATACGTAGATAAGTTAACCCTCGATTTACTATTGCTGATACATTTTGTATATAATCTAAAATTTCTAACGATTTATTTAGATCTGAAAGAGCTTCATCATATTTATCCATCCTACGATAAGTTTCACCTCGACTTGCTAATGCTTTTGCATTGTTTGGTTCAACTTCAATTGCTTTATTTAAATCGGCAAGTGATTCCTCATATTTACCCATCTGCCGATAAGTTTCTCCCCGATTCCATAATGTGAATACGTTATTTGGGTCAATTTCTAATGCTTTACTTAAATCTTCAAAAGCCTTATCATATTTTTGTAACATACGATAAGTCGCCCCTCGGTATTGTAATGAAAATATGTCATTTGATTCGATTTTTACTGACTTATTTAAATCCTTAAATGCTTCTTTATATCTTTGCAATTTTCCGTATGATGCACCTCGATATTTCAATGCAAATGCATCCTTCGGTTCAGCTTTCAAACATTTGTTGAAATCTTCTATTGCTTCCTCATATTTACCCGCTTCGAAATAATTTTTTCCTCTTTCGTTCAAATCCATTATAATATTTGTCTAGTTTCTTGATTATTTGATAATTATGGATGAATTTAATAAGCGTGGAAATGCTTAAAAGATCTGTGGACAATGTTTTTGCTGATCAAAATCGTGTGACGCTATTAAATTGATACTTAGGGTTAGTGATAGAATTTGTGAGTAACGTTATATTAAAATTTTGAGAGAAACTTTTATATACCAAGTTTTAAGAGAAACTTTTATATACCAAGTTTTAAGAGAAACTTTCATACACCAAGTTTAAAGAGAAACTTTTATATACCAGTTTTAAGAGAAACTTTTTTTTAGTGCGAAAAATGTTTTTATTTTGATTTTCAATGTTTTTAAAATTTTCGCGTTACACCTGATCTATGCTTCCTGATTGGCCAGAATCGAACCAAAACTAATTTATTTTTGGGGAAGGAACAGATTCTTATAGGCCGTGCGAAAAGATTGATAGTGCTGATTCAAAATTAGTGGGACAACGTGAAAAATTTTTGTTGATCCGCAGTAAATTTTCGGTAATTGCATTTCTCCAATTTAATTCTTTGTTTAACATTACAGGTTCAAAATTTTTTAGGGGGGGACTTAAACAACAAATGATTAGGTCCAGTTTGTTTCTGTCCAGGATCGGAATAGGTCTGGTTCAGGTCTGGTTCAGGTCCGGTCCAGGATCAGACCAGACTCAGCCTCTAAATTTTATACAGACTGGTCTGAGTCTGAATATACTTATATTTATTTTTTGGTGCTGACAAGTTTACTTAGTGCATGAAGTTAGAATTAATTAGTAAAATTTTATGAATCATAGGATTTTATATAATTTTATTAATAAATTTTATAAAATCTTATAATACACAAATTTTTATTAATTAATTCTAACTTTATGCACTAAGTAAACATATTCAGCACCTAAAAATGCATCAAATTGGCAGGGTTATTTTTATTTTTACTTAAAATTTGGAGAATAGATGCATAATTTTGGATTTTTGATCAAAAAGTCAAATTTAAGCATCTTTTCTTCAAATTTCAAGTAAAATAAAACCAATTCTGCCGATTTAATGTATTTTTAGGTTCTGAACAAGTTTACCTAATGAAATAAGTTAGAATTAATTAGTAAAATTTTATGAATCATAAGATTTTATAGAATTTTATTAATAAAATTTTATAAAATCTTATTATACACAAATTTTTATTAATTAATTCTAACTTTATGCACTAAGTAAACATGTACAGCACCTAAAAATACATCAAATCGGCAGGGTTATTTTTATTTTACTTGAAATTTGGAGAATAGATGCATAATTTTGGATTTTTGATCAAAAAAGTCAAATTTAAGCATCTTTTCTCCAAATTTCAAGTAAAATAAAAACAATACTGCCGATTTAATGTATTTTTAGGCTCTGAACAAGTTTACCTAGTGAAATAAGTTAGAATTAATTAGTAAAATTTTATGAATCATAAGATTTTATAGAATTTTATTAATAAAATTCTATAAAATCTTATAATACACAAATTTTTATTAATTAATTCTAACTTTATGCACTAAGTAAACATGTTCAGCACCTAAAAATACATCAAATCGGCAGGGTTATTTTTATTTTACTTGAAATTTGGAGAATAGATGCTTAAATTTGACTTTTTTGATCAAAAATCCAAAATTATGCATCTATTCTCCAAATTTCAAGTAAAATAAAAATAACCCTGCCGATTTGATGTATTTTTAGGTGCTGTACATGTTTACTTAGTGCATAAAGTTAGAATTAATTATTAAAAATTTGTGTATTATAAGATTTTATAAAATTTTATTAATAAAATTCTATAAAATCTTATGATTCATAAAATTTTACTAATTAATTCTAACTTAATTCACTAAGTAAACTTGTTCAGGGCCTAAAAATACATTAAATTGGTAGTCTTGTTTTTATTTTACTTGAAATTTGGAGAAAATATGCTTAAATTTGACTTTTTTGATCAAAAATCCAAAATTATGCATCTATTCTTCAAATTTCAAGTAAAATAAAAATAACCCTGCCGATTTGATGTATTTTTAGGTGCTGTACATGTTTACTTAGTGCATAAAGTTAGAATTAATTATTAAAAATTTGTGTATAATAAGATTTTATAAAATTTTATTAATAAAATTCTATAAAATCTTATGATTCATAAAATTTTACTAATTAATTCTAACTAACTTATATAATGTTCCAAGGTTTAGTATGACTGTATCATGCAGCTACTCTAATTTTGTATGGGTTCATTGCGAATTTTGAATCTGTGCCCAGTTTGGATCATGAATCAACATCTAACCGTATGTTGTGTAACAATAGTACATCGGATATTATCCAATTAACCAATCAGCATCCTCCTATTTAGAAAATAAGTATTTCGCATATTATAAAACTATTAATAGTTAAAGAATAGCGAAAGAATAGCGTATCTTAAATATTTAATTAAAATTTTTTGATATTTAACTATTTAATAATGAGCTCACTTAAATTTGTCAGTGTTCAGTTAAAAATGTATTAATTACTCTATAAGAAATAAAAGATTTTTACTACAAAATTCGTTTGTAATTCGTTTATTATAAATATTTATGCAAAGTCACTGCAACACAACCTACACAAGATGCGTGAAAATATACTAAGTTTACTTCGCGAGATGTATATTTCTAATTTAATATTTGTTTGAACCTCTATTATCTATTCTATGCATATAATAAAAAGATAGTCGTCTTCTTTTTTTTAATTTTGACCCTTGATTAAATATTCCATCCCTGGTTTTGCGCAATGACATCGCGCAGCTAGCAAAGCTATCCAGTTATTAGTTAAGATCATAATGAATTCTTGTAATTATAGCAAAATTAAACATTTAAATACGTGATATGCATCGCATGTAATATTAAAATTTGTTATAAAATTATGTTTGTTTATTAATTTCCACATACAATAAATCTAAAGCAAATCTAAATAGATTTGAAATTTGTATCAAATTTGCGAATTTACCAAATTCTAAAATTATAACACCTGTCACATGTGAACATATATATTCTGCATTTAATGCATTATACTAAAAAGTAATAGATCTGTCGCTATGATCTAAAAGCGAGATCTAAAATGTATTTGTGATTGATGCGTGATTGATCTAAATTTTAAGAGCGTAAATTGCATTAACTAAATAAGGATTAGCGAGTAATAATGGCGAAGTTGGAATGAGAAAAAGAATCAAGCTGATATAATATATGTGGCAGTGCACAGAACTCGGGAAAAAGAAAGTCATAATATGCCAGATATGAGAAAAAAAATATTTGGTTAGCAATTGTGATAATAAAAAACAAATTAATGAAATTAAGAATAAAAATACTTACTCTAGTGTTTCGCAAGATGGCTGTGTTCTATTCAAAATAATAATTTTAAAATAGATTTCATTATATCTGTTGTGGGTGAGAATAGAATTTAAATTGATTCACAATTGATTCAGAATTTTTAAGGTTAGCGTTGAAATTTTTAGTATAATTATTTTTTCTCTATTCTAAGTGGTTTTCGAACTTGCTATAATTCTTTTCTCATTCACAACAGATCTAACAATAAGATACTCTATTATAACCTAAAAGCCACTCAAATTGTCAATTAAAAATCGAACTATAAAAAAGCAATAATTTGTCTTTGAAAATTTAAATTATTTATTTCGTAATCGTCCTGTCTCTTTAAATTCAGGTTTTCTTTTTTATAAACTAAAAAAATCATTAAATAGCACCGTTAAGTAAAATATAGATTAAAGTAGTTAATATGGAATCAATTTTAAATGACATTTCATACTCTAAAAATTTAAATATAAAAATTGTACCCGCTATTGAACCTATTATCAAAAATGTGTTGCCCTTAAATTACAAGTATTTTATAGATTCCTTTGAACAAATTCTACCACATGAGTTTTTAGGTGCACATGAATATCAATTTGAGGCCAATTTTCATATAAGCATTACTAATGCTAAAGATTCAAAAGTATGGCTTCAGAAATTTATGGATTTATATAAAGTTACGATGCGAGAAACACAAGGACGTACCATTAAAGGCATTCATTATATCCTTTCAAAGAGGTTTCATTGTATACATAGCCATGCCGTAAAGTCTAAACAAGGAAGCCTACAAATCGAAACTCCTGAAACCAGTACAAAAAGTACACGAAATCGTGATACTGATTGCCCTGCAAAATTAAAACTTCAAATTCAGAAAAATACTGACCGTTATCCATGTGTTGTTTTTTTAAACTTTCATCACTACCATCCTCTTAAGTCGAGCCATGTTATGAGTTTTCGTCCGGTATCTAATGAAACAAAAAATGCACTTTTCAAACTTTTTGATGCCGGGCATAACCCTAATAGTGCCTATCATACACACTGGGAACAGATGCAGTTAAAATACGAAAATGATGAGGAAATTTTGGCTGACAGAGCAGTAGTTCCACACAGAAATAATGTATATTATCTTTATCAAAAGTACTGTGAGCTGCGTGTAGGTGATCAAAATGGTATAGGTATGTTTAGAGAAAGACAATGCGAATTTTTTTCTTTTTTTTTGCTTTTTTTTTTACACATCTATACGCATACTTCTGTAATTTTGAAAATGTTATTTTGCCTATCATTAGGTATATTTAATCTGTTAGAAAAGGAAATCATAGAATTTAATAATAATAATAAAGGAAATGTGTGGATGCAACCGTATGTTGCTTCAGAAAAAGACAAACCTGGTCAGCCATTAATTCTCGTCATTGTTACAAATCTTATGAAACGTTGCCATATATTGAAAGAAGCGGATGAGTTGGTTTATATGGACATGACAGCTGGGCTTGATATCCTTAATACTCCTCTAACAATTCTCTCGACAAGTACACCCGTCGGTGGTTTACCTCTTGCAGTGCTCATTACATCAGATAAGACAGCAGATACCTTGTCAAAAGCATTAGATACATTGAAACACATAATTCAACCCAGGGCATTCGGTAATCGTGAATCTCTAATTGGGCCACAAATAGTAATAACCGATGATTGTAAGGCAGAAAAAATTGCATTGCAAAATACTTGTAAACATGCAACCTTGCTCTTATGTGTTTTTCATTTTTTGCAAGCTATGTGGAGGTGGCTTTGGGATGGCAATCATAATATCCATAAAAATGACCTTGCAATACTAATTGAGCTCTTAAAAAAAATAGTTTTTTCAAGGTCAGAGGTAGCACTTAATCAAGCATACATAGAATTAACAAATAATCAAACCTATTTAAAGTATTCTAACTTCCAAAATCATTTTAAAATTTCTTGGAGTCGTCGTTCTGAGTGGGCAATTTCGTTTTGCCAGGGGTTACCAATTTTGAATAATAATACCAACAATTATGCAGAAGCTGGCATTAGAGTTTTAAAAGATATTATTTTTAGTCGGGTACAAGCATATAACGTTGTGCAGATTTTTCAATTTATCATGAACACAATGGACCTTTATTATGTCCGTAGATTATTAGCCGTAGCTCATAACAAATTAGATAGCTTTATAGCACTTCGCTTTCGACTTACAGGATGGCAAATTGGAATAAAAGATGATATCAAAGTTGTAGACCTAGATTCAATGATATTTAGACATAAGAGTAGTAAAGATCAGAATATGTGGTATCGTATTGATATAAGACTTGGAACTTGCGAAAGTAATTTAACAGGAGGGCCATGTAAACACCAAGCTTCTGTAGCAAAGCACTTTCATGTATATGGATTAAATCAGATACCTACGATGTCTGCAAGTAAACGATATCATTATGCATATTTAGCACTAGGTGAAAAACGCAAGCCACTTAGTTTTTATGCAGATCTTCATCAGGAACAGATTGAAAAAGGCGAACATGCATGTTTAATAGAAAATAAAGAGTTAACTTTCAATAATGCCACTATAATAAATAATAATAACAGCAAAGAAACATAGCTTCATCTGGATCTTCTTCATCTTATTCAACCTCCAAAATTATTGATGATAATAGTACTGATAATATTAACAATAATAATATTGATAGCGACAACAGTACTAGTAGTAATGATAATAATAATATCGATAGTGATGACAGTACTAACCGTACTAGTAGTAACGACAATAATAATGTTGACAGTGATAATAGTACTAGTAGTGACAATAATAACGATAGTAGTGGTGGATGTGATAATAGTAGTAACGATACTATAAGTAAACTTCGTTGGTTCTATAATGATCTAGAAGATCTTCTAAAGCAAAATGTTTCTGAATTAGATAATAGTGTTCAACGATTTGTAAAATTATACAAAAAACATCGGTCTAAAAAAGATACTTATGTTCTTCCATCTGTAGTATCCTTTTTTCAAACCTGTAATAGAGATGCAGATCGGATCATAGGTAATAACCGTCAGCCTGGTGGAAAAAGAATACAGGTTCAAGTCGCTACTACTTCACGACGTAGAGAAGGTTCAAAGCGTGGAATCAAGAAGATACGTCAAGGAAGACCAAAGAAAAGATCACAAGGTAACGATACTAAAACACAAGAAGTTGACCGCTTTAATATGCTAACATGAAAAAAACACACTAAGAAAAGTGCACATAACTTAAGCAAGGCTTTATCAGAGAATCGACCTAATGGTGTAAAATAAAATATATAGTATTTTTTTAAAAATGCGCTTTTTTTATATAATTGATATATATATATAATAAAATCAATCAGTTTTATCTTTATCGATTTTTGTGAAATTTCTATTTTATGCATGTGATATTGTTATACAACATACAGTTGGATGTTGGTTCATAATCCAAACCGGGCACAGATTCAAAATTCGCAAAAGATAAGGTCCAAAAATAGAAGTAGTAAATAGTTTTCTTATCTGTATAATGCCCAAATTTATTCGTGAAATTCACTTTCGCGCCTTTGTGCACTTTGTTGCATTTATTCATAAAGTTACATTTATTCGTGAAGTTGCATTTATTCACTTTCTTGCATTTATTAACTAAGTTTAGTAGTCTAAGCCTGTGTGCAAATAAGAATATAAAAAGTATTTAAGTGATGGTTTAGTTATATTTAATAAAGAAGAACTCAGTTGAGTTTAATACTTCAAGATCATAACAGTAGAAGTAATGACTTCTATAGTTAATTACTTGCCTTCTAAAACTTTTGCCCATATTAAATCGTTCACTTTTCATTAAAAAATAAACTTTAAAATTCGAGTAGAAGTGTTAACATAGTATAGTTTCCATCTATTTATCCCAATAGTATTGTGTTTAGTCTTTGTTGATTTACTAGTGAAAGAAAGTAAATGAACCTAGTCGTAGCACTTACCCAGGACCCCAGATATCTAGTATAGAGGTCATACTTGTTTTTTTTAGCAAAAACTCCTAAAATTTGAAAAGCAAAAAACAGTTTTTGCCAATTATCTTGGCATCCAGTAGACCAATTTGAACAAACTTTTTTTCAAAATGAAGCTATTAGTGAGGTGCATCTAACAAAAAAAGTTCATTCAATTCTGATCACTAGATCAAAACTTATTTAAACAAATATATTTTGTCATTTTTAGCAAATTGGGCCAAANTAAAAAAGCAATAATTTGTCTTTGAAAATTTAAATTATTTACTTCGTAATCGTCCTGTCTCTTTAAATACAGGTTTTCTTTTTTATAAACTAAAAAAATCATTAAATAGCACCGTTAAGTAAAATATAGATTAAAGTAGTTAATATGGAATCAATTTTAAATGACATTTCATACTCTAAAAATTTAAATATAAAAATTGTACCCGCTATTGAACCTATTATCAAAAATGTGTTGCCCTTAAATTACAAGTATTTTATAGATTCCTTTGAACAAATTCTACCACATGAGTTTTTAGGTGCACATGAATATCAATTTGAGGCCAATTTTCATATAAGCATTACTAATGCTAAAGATTCAAAAGTATGGCTTCAGAAATTTATGGATTTATATAAAGTTACGATGCGAGAAACACAAGGACGTACCATTAAAGGCATTCATTATATCCTTTCAAAGAGGTTTCATTGTATACATAGCCATGCCGTAAAGTCTAAACAAGGAAGCCTACAAATCGAAACTCCTGAAACCAGTACAAAAAGTACACGAAATCGTGATACTGATTGCCCTGCAAAATTAAAACTTCAAATTCAGAAAAATACTGACCGTTATCCATGTGTTGTTTTTTTAAACTTTCATCACTACCATCCTCTTAAGTCGAGCCATGTTATGAGTTTTCGTCCGGTATCTAATGAAACAAAAAATGCACTTTTCAAACTTTTTGATGCCGGGCATAACCCTAATAGTGCCTATCATACACACTGGGAACAGATGCAGTTAAAATACGAAAATGATGAGGAAATTTTGGCTGACAGAGCAGTAGTTCCACACAGAAATAATGTATATTATCTTTATCAAAAGTACCGTGAGCTGCGTGTAGGTGATCAAAATGGTATAGGTATGTTTAGAGAAAGACAATGCGAATTTTTTTCTTTTTTTTTGCTTTTTTTTTTACACATCTATACGCATACTTCTGTAATTTCGAAAATGTTATTTTGCCTATCATTAGGTATATTTAATCGGTTAGAAAAGGAAATCATAGAATTTAATAATAATAATAAAGGAAATGTGTGGATGCAACCGTATGTTGCTTCAGAAAAAGACAAACCTGGTCAGCCATTAATTTTCGTCATTGTTACAAATCTTATGAAACGTTGCCATATATTGAAAGAAGCGGATGAGTTGGTTTATATGGACATGACAGCTGGGCTTGATATCCTTAATACTCCTCTAACAATTCTCTCGACAAGTACACCCGTCGGTGGTTTACCTCTTGCAGTGCTCATTACATCAGATAAGACAGCAGATACCTTGTCAAAAGCATTAGATACATTGAAACACATAATTCAACCCAGGGCATTCGGTAATCGTGAATCTCTAATTGGGCCACAAATAGTAATAACCGATGATTGTAAGGCAGAAAAAATTGCATTGCAAAATACTTGGAAACATGCAACCTTGCTCTTATGTGTTTTTCATTTTTTGCAAGCGATGTGGAGGTGGCTTTGGGATGGCAATCATAATATCCATAAAAATGACCGTGCAATACTAATTGAGCTCATAAAAAAAATAGTTTTTTCAAGGTCAGAGGTAGCACTTAATCAAGCATACATAGAATTAACAAATAATCAAACCTATTTAAAGTATTCTAACTTCCAAAATCATTTTAAAATTTCTTGGAGTCGTCGTTCTGAGTGGGCAATTACGTTTTGCCAGGGGTTACCAATTCAGAATAATAATACCAACAATTATGCAGAAGCTGGCATTAGAGTTTTAAAAGATATTATTTTTAGTCGGGTACAAGCATATAACGTTGTGCAGATTTTTCAATTTATCATGAACACAATGGACCTTTATTATGTCCGTAGATTATTAGCCGTAGCTCATAACAAATTAGATAGCTTTATAGCACTTCGCTTTCGACTTACAGGATGGCAAATTGGAATAAAAGATGATATCAAAGTTGTAGACCTAGATTCAATGATATTTAGACATAAGAGTAGTAAAGATCAGAATATGTGGTATCGTATTGATATAAGACTTGGAACTTGCGAAAGTAATTTAACAGGAGGGCCATGTAAACACCAAGCTTCTGTAGCAAAGCACTTTCATGTATATGGATTAAATCAGATACCTACGATGTCTGCAAGTAAACGATATCATTATGCATATTTAGCACTAGGTGAAAAACGCAAGCCACTTAGTTTTTATGCAGATCTTCATCAGGAACAGATTGAAAAAGGCGAACATGCATGTTTAATAGAAAATAAAGAGTTAACTTTCAATAATGCCACTATAATAAATAATAATAACAGCAAAGAAACATAGCTTCATCTGGATCTTCTTCATCTTATTCAACCTCCAAAATTATTGATGATAATAGTACTGATAATATTAACAATAATAATATTGATAGCGACAACAGTACTAGTAGTAATGATAATAATAATATCGATAGTGATGACAGTACTAACCGTACTAGTAGTAACGACAATAATAATGTTGACAGTGATAATAGTACTAGTAGTGACAATAATAACGATAGTAGTGGTGGATGTGATAATAGTAGTAACGATACTATAAGTAAACTTCGTTGGTTCTATAATGATCTAGAAGATCTTCTAAAGCAAAATGTTTCTGAATTAGATAATAGTGTTCAACGATTTGTAAAATTATACAAAAAACATCGGTCTAAAAAAGATACTTATGTTCTTCCATCTGTAGTATCCTTTTTTCAAACCTGTAATAGAGATGCAGATCGGATCATAGGTAATAACCGTCAGCCTGGTGGAAAAAGAATACAGGTTCAAGTCGCTACTACTTCACGACGTAGAGAAGGTTCAAAGCGTGGAATCAAGAAGATACGTCAAGGAAGACCAAAGAAAAGATCACAAGGTAACGATACTAAAACACAAGAAGTTGACCACTTTAATATGCCAACACGAAAAAGACATACTAAGAAAAGTGCACATAACTTAAGCAAGGCTTTATTAGAGAATCAACCTAATGGTGTAAAATAAAATATATAGTATTTTTTTAAAAATGCGCTTTTTTTATATAATTGATGTATATATATAATAAAATCAATTAGTTTTATCTTTATCGATTTTTGTGAAATTTCTATTTTATGCATGTGATATTGTTACACAACATATAGTCGGATATTGGTTCATGATCCAAACCGGGCACAGATTCAAAATTCGCGAGTTCATTTTAGTAATATGAAAAGTGAAATTTGAATCTAAAAGTTATATATATATATGTTGTTTAACTTTTGCTCAATCTAGGGGGGTTATGTTAAACATAGATTTAAATTGGAGCAGCCTTACCGAAAATTTTATAGTTTTTCGATAATATAATTTTGGCTAAAATTATTATCACTATATTGATTGTTTTGATTTTCAGACTAATCCAGGATGTTTTGTAACAAAACATCCCGGATCAGTCCGAAAATCAAAACAATCAATATAGTGATAATAATTTTAGCCAAAATTATATTATCGAAAAACTTTAAAATTTTTGGTAAATGTAATTACCGAAAATTTATTGCATATCAACAAAAATTTTTTACGTTGTCACACTAATTTTGAAATCAGCAGTAATACTGTAGTAAATTTTTTAATTAACTAGGAATTGGGAACTGATATAAGTCCGAAGCGTAAAATTTAAAAATAAAATTATATTACAGTATAATAAAAAAAATTATTTTATTTTATTTTATTTTTTTTGTATTACTGCTGATTTCAAAATTAGTGGGACAACATGAAAAATTTTGTTAATCCGCAGTAAATTTTTGGTAATTACATTTACCGAAAATTTTATAGTTTTTCAATAATATAATTTTGGCCAAAATTATTATCATAGTATTGATTGTTTTGATTTTTGGACTGATCCGGGATGTTTTGTAACAAAACATCCCGGATCAGTCTGAAAATAATAACAATCAATACCGTGATAATAATTTTGGCCAAAATTATATTATTGAAAAACTATAAAATTTTCGGTAAATGTAATTACTGAAAATTTATTGCGGATTAACAAAATTTTTCATGTTGTCCCTCTAATTTTGAAATCAGCAGTAAGGCACCTACTTTTGGCTGCTTAATTTTATTGAATGTAATAATATTTGTTACATTAACGAGTGTACAACTAGTCACACATGCGCTTATGATGCCTAATTTAAGTAGTCCGCCTAAAGGTTCTAAACTAGCTGCCATACCTACAACCCAACTACAGGAATTGCCTATTTAAACACTCTAATTAATGTTCCTCTTATCACTACCTAACCTGAAATACTAGATAACTTTACAGTTGACAAAAAAATTTATTTTATTACTGTAACGAATAATTTTTTTTATAGCATACTGCGTATTCCAAATTTGATTTGTGTTATGTTTACTAATCAAACAGCCGGTTTGTTGATCAAAATAGTCTTGTATCATGCATTACGCGTGCGAACAGACATCCTTTTTCAAAGTTACGTTCTTGATTTTATTTTCTATAATGCATAAAAATTTACTTTACTCGTCCTTTAAGGGTTCTACACTATGCTCTAGACAATAAAGTTTAAGTAGTAAATCACAGATAAAAGGTAAAAAATGATAATCATTTTATAATAAATTACGGTAGGCATTTAATAGTAAATTTTTATTAGTGTGTGAATGGGGCTTTTCTACATATAAAAATTTTTTTTTACTAAGCAAACCTTTTATAATTTCTAATTATACTTTGCAGAACCAACTTTTCTGATTCTAATGATAGTTAAATCATTCAAATTTTGTTAGTATATGACACGATATAAGTATTTATTGATTGTTTAGTATGGGGTTTTTTATTATGATCAAAATGTACAGCATTCCACTTCTATATAAGGGGGTCATCTAAAGCCATGTACTCACGTGACATTTTTGTGTAAATAAACCAAATGGAGTCGCGAAATTTGTTTACACGAATTAGCCCAAAGAAGTCAAAAACAAAAAAAAATAAAAACAGCATTCTAAACCTATCTTGGGCCATTTATAAAAAATGTCAAGAAGGTAATTTTACCTATATTGGTTTAATCCTAACCCCCGACCCTAATGCTAAACAGACTCTGATACAAATTTTAACTAAAATTTCAAAAAATCACATGAGTACATGGCTTTAGCCATTTCTATATAAGGCAATTAGTAAATCTCCGCCAAATTCTACTATGAAATTTTGACCCTTTAACTGCGAATTACCACTTAAATTTTTTTTTTTTAATTTGAAATTATTTTTTATGATAAAAAAGAATTTAATATAATTTATTTAATTTTTTTATATAAAAATAAAAAATGTTATTACCCAAATCTAGGTGAGTCTTGGCCACTCTGGTAGGTTTAGGCCACAGATAAGTATTTAGGTTTACCTATATATATGTCTAAGTTTTTATTCTTAACATTAGATTTAAAAAAATAAAATTTCTTTTAGTATTGTAAAAAGTTTCTATTAAATTTAATAAAGATAAAAGCAAGGTCTTACCTTTAACATTTAAAAAAAAAAAAAATAAAAAATGTTATTAGTTCTCTGGGTTGATAGCATAGTAGTTATGCTCTAAGAATACAAATTGCAAGGTTGCTGGTTCAATTCCTCCAAAGGTGAAATATAAGAGCCAGTCGATTAAAAAACTAAAACACTGTAGGAGACAGGGACCTGGGATGTTGCATGATAGATTTAATTGGGCAGCAGTTATTTTGAAAATTTGTAGCTGTGAAGAAAACTGTACTAGGACTCCAATTTTGAATAACCGAAGTTACAAGTATAGGTGGCAGTGAAATTAAATTTTAATTTTAAAAATTTCAACGATTGAAAATTAAATTCAACTGTTAAAACTGAAATTATTTTTAATATTTAAAATTAATCCAACAGTTGAAATTAATTTAATAGACAAAATTAGTTCAACAGTTGAAATTAAATTAACTATCAAAATTAATTCAACAGTTAAAATAATTTAATCATTAAAATTATTTTGACTACTAAAAATTAATAAAACTGTAATTAATATGTAAAAATGGTTTGTTAATTTTCAATGTGTTACTTTGAAAATTGGGCATATCTATATCAGATATGTTATTGCAAGCAGCATATATTAGTGCAGTATTGTACATGGGACATGTCCACACTATGTAAAATGTCCAACGTCCAAGATTGTCCAAAATCGTCCAAGCTTATGTCCCATGTTTAACTAATTAATAAAGTTATTTTAATTATATATTTTTTTAGGTGCTGAACTTATTGGTGAAAAAATTAAAATAGATTATCTTAATAAAATTTCAAGTAATTTTAACTTGAAAAAATGTCCAAAATTGTCCAAAATTGTCCCATGTACAACACTGCATTAGTGCGATTGATGTGTAAACCGAAACAAAAATAAAGTTTTTAATGTAAAATTTTGCAATAAATTTTTTTTAAATAACTTTTATTTAATAATATTATTGTAGTATATTACGTACATATATACATAGAAAAATTAGGAATAATATTGTAGTACTCTGCTAATACAACATCTATATATTAATTATTAATTTTTATTAATCATATACGCATCCATGACTATACAGGTATATTTCTGCTTTTATATTCGGAATTATTAGTCTAGAATATAAAATTATAATAAATATATACTGTAATAAAAGCTAGTACTATATGCTAGACTAATATATGAGTTTAATAAACAAATTTAAATTCTGCAAATAGGCATTATTTCGACTTCGATGATGCGATCTCAAAAATAATACCTACACACCTTGCAAATCTGGATTTTTTATAAACTTTAAAAAAAATTTCTATAATATTTAATAATAAATGGTAATACGTATTCGTATATTGTAAGTTTTTAAGTTCCAAATGTATAGTACATTTTTTGTTAATACGTCAAATCTGGCAAGTTATAATCTAAATGCTTAAAGTTTTATTTTTAAATCTTTATTCTAGCTATGATATTTAGAGTTATGACCCAAATCTTTCATTTAACCCATAGTATTACTATGCTGTTTTGAGGTTGGGAATCAGGATTTCTATTTTATTGGAACCAAAACCCAAACCCCCTAATCTTTCATTTAACTTTCACTAATTGAGTTTTGGAATCAAGCTTTCTATTTTATTTGGAACCAAAATCCAAATCTCAAATATGTTAATAATCTTAAACTTAGAACTAATTAAATCAGGACCCCGAACAATCTATGTGAGGTCATAGTTGAAAAATAGCTAATGGATGGCTGTTTTTTAAAAAAGGTTATATTTGAAAAGTAGGTATTGGAGAAAAAGGTTGTATTTGAAAATGGGTAATGGGTAAAATAAGTATATTTGAAAGAATGGTAATGGGGTAATTTTTATAAATGTTATATTTGAAATGTGCTAATAAAAAATTGGGCTATAATAATAACCCAGCAGGTAAAAAGGTGAGAGGTGTAAAAAGGAGAGAGGGGTAAAAGGGAGAGAGAGGTAAAAGGGAGAGAGAGGTAAAAGGGAGAGAGAGGTAAAAGGGAGAGGGGTAAAA